>BQNB010093199.1:0-26429 GCA_026074375.1 Tanacetum coccineum | reverse complement strand
AACATTTGTTGGAGTTGATGGTTCTGATGTAGGGTGAATATTCATTGAAGGGTGTGTGTCTTGTAGAGCAAAATTGACGGTAGGAGAAGAAGACTTGTTGACACGAGAAGTACCCGCAATGAAAAATTCATCGTATAGAGGACCGAATAGAAGATCCAACTCTTGTTGTGATGGAACTGTTGTATCTGCTGAAGGAGAAACATTTTGTAGTTGTGGGACGGGGTCAGAGTTGTCATAATCTGACACCTTTTGTCGTTGGGGAACGAGGCCTGAAGTGTAATTAGCAACAAACGTCTCTGTCATCTCTTTGATCTCATCAAATCTGAGATGTATGGATTCAACTATCAATCGAGTTCTCTTGTTGTAAACTCTATATCCCTTAGACTGAGTGGAGTATCCTACGAGAATGCACGGATCCCCTTTTTCTTTCATCTTGTCAAGATTTTCACCATCTCTAGTTAAGTAACAGGTGCAACCAAAGATGTAAAGGTGTCAAATTAAAGGTTTCCTGTCATTGATGATGTGGTATGCCGTTTTCTCATGTGTCAGGATGATGATAGATCTGTTTCGAGTATAGCATGCGGTTGCAATTGCTTCAGCCCAAAAGAATAAAGGAAGTTTAGAAGCTGAGAGCATCGTGCGAGCAGCCTCAACAAGAGTACGGTTTTGTCTTTCGACAATGCCGTTTTGTTCAGGTGTTCGTGGAGTGGAAGTTTGATGCTCAATTCCTTCTTCTTTGAAGAATGCATGGAGTGTCTTGTTTAAGAACTTTGTGCCTCTGTCAGTGCAAACAGAAATTACTAGGGCTTGAAGATTTCATTGAATCATCTTGAGGAAATCTTTTAGAACTTCTGGTGTTTCATCCTTAGATCGTAGAAATAGAGTCCAAGTATATCTGGAGTAGTCGTCTACAATTACCAGAATGTATTTCTTCCCATTTATGCTAGCAACCCGCATTGGACCACATAAGTCCATATGAAGCAAATTTAACCGTCCTTTTGAACTAGGAACAGTCTTTGTCTTGAATGAACTTCTTTTTGCTTTACTCATTTCACAAGAAGAACATAGTTGATCCTTGACATATTTCAGTTTTGGTAAGCCAATCACGACATCCTTCTTTAAAAGCAAGTTGATGTAGTCGAAGTTAAGATGAGAAAGTCTTCGATGCCATAACCATGCTTAAGTTGGTGAGGCTTTAGCCATGAGACAGATTGGAGTTGATGAAGTTATTTCTTGAAGGGAAATTGTATTGAGATCAGATCCACGGTTACTGGTTAGTAAATCGTTTCCCTGAAGATCTCTAACGAAACACGTAGATTTCCAGAAAGCAACCTCTAAATTCGCATCACATAATTGACCAATTGAGAAGAGATTATTGAGGCCTTCAACGTAATAAGCCCTGTTGATCGTGATATTTCCTTGAACCAAATCTCTATAACTAAGAATTGGAGCAAATTGATCATTGCCAAAATGAACGGTACCCAGATACTTTTCAACAAAATTTCACAGTAGCGTTAGATTGCCCGTCATGTACTTTGTGCATCCAGAGTCAACAATGAATAGGATGAGTTGAACAATCAGCAAGAGAATTAGAGGACGATGGAATATTTGACAAATTGGATCTTAAAGTATTTGTGAGTTTCAAGACATTAGTTATCCTAGATACATTATCTATGGCAAAACTAACTCTCTTTTTCATAGTTTCATTCCTAACTTTAGGTACCCATTTCATTTTTGTCTTAGGAACCTATTTATATCCTGATGGGCATTGTTGTGCTATCCACCATTTCCATGCCTTACTAGTTTTCTCATATAGCATCCTATAGTAACTCTTGGAATTTGTAATAGTGGGGTCTGATGCAACAGTTTTCTTACGTGGTGTTGCAACAGATTTGTTCGCTTGACTTTTGGGTTTTCTAGTACTAATAGGCACTATGTTAGGCTTCTTAGTTCTAGCATTCATGTCATTCAAGAATTTATAAACACAAGCATCATGATTCGAATTAAACACACATTTTCCACAAGTAGCACAAACAGCATTAACATTCGAAGTTCTGGATTTTAAACTGTCATTACACGTAGTTACAGACTTTGTTTGATTAGAAATACTAGAAATCCTATGGTGGTCTTCTACTTCAGTCTTCTTAGACTTTACTTGACTAATGTTTGGCACGACCTTATCTTTCATTGGAGTGTTCCTAGTCTGTGGTCTGCTAACATTAGTGTTGTGAATTACTCCTGTAGAGGTAGACACGCGAGGATTAGCATTCCTAGAAGTCTGAGGCAACTATGGTGCTCTAGTTTGTGTTGTCCTAGTGTTAATTCGATACATGTCTGGTTTAATCACATTTGTGTTTCTTACATCTTGTCTTGCTGTTTGAGACAAAATCTGTGTAGTGACTGGTTTTGATAAACTCTCTGACACATTAGTTTTGGGAACCGACTTTGTTTGTGAAAAACTTTTCCTCTCAAGAGAGTCTAAAAAGGAGTCGGTTTGCCTAAAACTGATGGTTTTGGAATCCTTTGAGCATTTGGTTGTCGAACAACAGATGGTTTATCAAACTTAGTTTCCACAGACTTTCCTTTGCATATGTCAACGAGTTTCTTTAACTCACTTATAGCAATGTTCTTGTCTTGCAATTGAGCTTTCAAATCTTGTATTTTGAAATATTGTTCACGTTCTTTTTGAAATATATTTGACGCTTTTTCTTTGCAAACTGTGTCATTTGTCATTTGTTCTTGACATTGTTGTAAAGCCAGTTCAAGAGAAATCGAGTGTTTTTCTAATTTAGCAAAACTTCGTAAAAGCTCAGTATAAACTTCTTTACTAACAGATTCAGTTTGTTTCAAAAGCTTTTGTGCAAGACATTCACATTCTTTCACTTTATGAAGATATAAGCATTGCAATTCAGAGTGAGCATCTAAATCAGATAACGAATGCAAATAAGAACACATAACATCATTAGACACACATTCTTGCAAAAGCATATCATACATGGTTGAAAATTCCGCTTTATCATATTCAAGTTCGTCAATTTCTTTTTCAAGGGATTCAACGTACTTTAAATTAGCATGCATTTCTTGCTTAAGTTCATGAACAAATGCGAAACTATCATTTTGTGTCTTTATGGCAAGAGGCATCAAACATGTTTTTATTAGCACTTCCATATCAAGAGCAGTTAGGGCACGAAAGTGATTATGAGAATGCTTTTCCCAGGCTTGATCAACAAGTTCTCTAAGATGATTTATGTTGTTTGTCATGACATTATATGCTTGTCTACTTTTGCTTATTGATTTTAAATTAGGTAAGAAACCGATGTTTTTGAAAATGTTTGGTTTAGATTTAACAAATTTTCTCCACATTTTCTTTCTAACTTCATTTGCATGTGCCAACTGATCATGATATTCCTTTGAAGCTGGTTTAAAATTTTCATAAAAACTATTCTGCTTTGTGTAATCATAGGGTTTCACAAAGTCTTTATTCATTTTGATCGACTCTCTTTTTCAAGAGTCAGAGTCTCTTCCCTATCGGGGATGAGTCTGTTTGCAGGATCAGATTGGTCATATGGGATCTCATACAAACATGGTTTTTCAGATTGAGCCTTTTTGAGGTACATTGGATTAGCAAAGGTAGGTCTTCCATTAAATGTTGGGCATTTGGGTGCTAACATATGAATGGTCTGTATTGATTGACTTCGTTTATAGACAATTTCATTCAAAATCTTTAATTGGTTTTCCATTGAAATCATTTTGTCAATATCTTTTTCTTCCTTAAGTTTCAAATCCGTTATTTCCTTTGTTTTATCCTTGACAAGACCTTCGTAATGTGACTTTGTTAAAAGACTCTGTTTGACTAACTCATCGTGTTTCTCTTTAACAACTGAAATTTCTTAGGCTTTAAGTTTTAAACCTTCTTTTATGTCAATGTCTTTTTGAGCTAATAGTCCTAGAGTTTCATTTAACTTAATTTCAAGTTTCTTGTAGTCAACAGTACGGTCATTAAAGGTTTTGTACTTCTCAAGCTTAGTCTGTTTGTTTTGAAGTGCAACTAAACAACTATCCCGAATACTATTAGATTCCTCTAGAGATCTACTAGTTTCCGCAAGAATAGATTTACACTCAGTCAATTCATGAGCAAGTGTTTTGTTTGCTTTCTTTAATTGCTTTTGAATCTTTTTATTTTCATCGACATCAAGTTTTAAATTTGCAATTAAATTAGCAAGCGCAACACGCTCATCATCACATACTACATCATTTTGGTCATTCTGAATATCATTATCACACATATCTGGTGAATCAGGAATGACATTATTATCATCCGTTTCCACTACACATGTGTTACTGATGAATTCAGATTGCTCAGAATGTTGTATTTCATTGGCAAACACATTATATCCAGTATCGGATTGTACCTATTCCAATGGCTCAGAATCAGTGCCTAAGTCAGCTATAGGAACCTCCTGGATCTTTGTCATGTAGCTGTAATGTGCTTCTAATTCTTGTTCATCAATCTCTTCATCCGTGTCTGCTAACCAATCATATTGCTCAGCTTGAAGTGGAACACCTTTCTCAGCTTGTTTGCACAGCAACATCTTTTCTTTGTGATACGTAGAGTCTTTAACCCTTTTTGGCTTTCTGCATTCCTTAGCAAAATGACCAAATTCCTTGCAGTTGAAACACTGTATCCCAGACTGCTTCACTACCGGACTGCCTACAGTTTCCCTAGCCCCAGCAACAGTCATTGTCCTCTGATTCTCAAACTGTCCAGTCTGATTGTCATTCTTGTATCTTGGAGTAGTATCCACATTCTTGTTTCTGGTGTTTGAGGAAGTTCTGAGGTTGTTGTTGGTAGGTTTGTAGAGCTTCTTGAAATACTTTGCAATGAGTGCCAAATTTTTCTGCATTTCCTTATCCTTCTGAGCTTGTTCAGGATCACTGTCTTCTTCAGAAGCTGACTCAGATGGAGGTGTGATTGGTTTGGCTATCTCTTTGCCTTTGTTTCTAGTAGATGCATGAGATCTGGTTGGAAGTGATGCTTTTGATGTTGGTGCATATGATTTGTAAAACAATGATGTTTGATAATAAGGATCTTGATGTGGTTGAGCAGTAGCAACAAGTGCTAATGGGTTAACATTCTTGGCTATTCGTTTAGCACAGATTTTATTAACTTCCTTTTGATATTGCTTCAGAATGTCAAAGAATTTGTGATATGAAACTTCATCCAGCTTGTGTTGTTGTTTGACAATTGTTACAAACCTTGACCATTCTGGTTGAAGTTGTAGAAGAAATTGAACATTGACTTGCATCGTATCAACAGTCAAGTTGTTTCTAATAATTTCATTCATCAGCTTGTAAAACCGGGAGTAGTATGACTCTATTGATTCTCCATCGTGAGAGGTGAATTTTCCAAATTCCCAAAATAAGTTTGTCTTGACATCTTGAATGTTGAGTGATTCACCTTGTTGTAACCTTTCAATAGCTATCCACATTTCATGAGCTGTTTTGCATGCATCAACAGTTGAGTAAATTTCATCCCCAATTCCAGTCAATAGCAAATGGATTGCCTCATTTTCTGATTCATAATGAGCTTTGTTTTCAGGAGACATAGTCAAGATTGTCTCAACTACTGTTCGTTCTAGAACTGCTAGAGAATTCTCTGTTGCAGGTACAGTTGGGATTGTGACAGTAGTTGGTTGGTATGGACCTTCTAAAATGCATTTCCTCAAGGCATCACCGTTTGGTCTTGTATCAATGTATCTTAAGAAATGTGAGTTCCATTGAGCATATCTTCCTGGTGCAAGCATTGGTGGACGATGCCTTGAACCAGCTTCCATGATGTTGTTATGCATTTGACTGTCGGTTGTTTAAGTTACAATTGGAGAAGTCATGATGAATGATTTGGTAAATTATGAAGTGAAAATAATTTGTAGGATCTTAAGCAGGTAAAGTGATTGTTGTTGTGGTGGAAAACTATTTCACGGGATTATACAAGTCTTGACTATACCGAGAAAACACGTGAGTGGTTCGCGGGATTTTACTAAATCAAGAAAAACCGTGAAAATAGAATTGTTGTTGTTGAAATCTTGATTAAAACACAATCAAGGACTAACGGTGCAAAACAGAATCAACTAGAAAGGTTGTTATTGCAACAAGGGACTAATGATGTAATTAGACTTGGACATGAAGGACTGCATGTGACAAGTTTCATTTAAGTTTAATTAATGAGAACGAATGAACATTTTTAAATTCCCTCCATGCAAACTGAGACCGAATGATCTTTTGATCTTTTTAACTCGTTCGATTATCGTCGGTAAAAACTAAATACACCACGTTGATCGAAACGATGTCACGATCACGATAGTATAGATTAAATGTCCCGTACTTGAACGTCACTTGAAACGAGTTGTTCGATACTCAAGGTGTGGAATTGTTCGGTTTGAGAAGGAAAAGAGTTGATCGATACAAGGTGTTTTTTTGTATCAAGGTTGTTCGATACAAGGTGTTATTCGATACAAGGTGTTGTTCGATACAAGGTGTTGTTCGATACAAGGTGTTGTTCGATACACGGTGTTGTTCGATACCAAAAGACTTGTGAATTGTTCGTTATTCAAAGGGAATGAGTTGATCGGTTAACAAAGGGAAAGGAGTTGTTCGATACTCAAAGGATGAGTTGTTCGATACTCAATGAAATGAGTTGTTCGATTGTCAAAGGAAGAGAGTTGTTCGGTATCAAGGGAAAACTAAGTTGTTCGATACCCATAAACAACCAAAACCATACTGACGTCCTTTTCGTTTGTCTATTAGCAATGGTAACCCAACACAAATCCAAAATAATAGGAAATGTGTCATTTTTATCCTTTTGCTTAGTTCAAGCACCACTAGATAAGCACAAAGAAGCTCAAAATAAGCTTATTTACCCCGAGAATAAGCTACGAAAATAAGGTAACAAATGAGCTACTTATGTTACTCAAGTAAGCTACAAAACGTTCATGGTGTTTTCGAATAAGTTTAAAACGAAAACGAGCAAAATAAGCCCAGGAAAAAAAAAACTTTAGATAAGCTATTTTTCTAAACACATAAGCTCCAAAAATACTCACACGTGAAGTGTGAGTCAACTTAAATTCACAAAATATTGAGAACGGTCCAAAAATGGATAACAAGAAAATAGCCCACAAACCACTTTGTTTGTGAAAGACTTTAGCAACGAGTAGAGAGAAAAAATAAACTAAGATTTATGGTCGTGAGTTTGAGATGAAAAAGACGAACAAAGTAAGTTTTTGAACACGAAAACCACAAATCACTAAACCCACCCGTGGCGAGTGATACCAAATGTTGGTAACCCAAGAACACTTTCACTTCACCATGGATACCAAGAAAAAATAGATAAGAAGATGATAAGAATTTTAGAGAGAGAAACAAGAGAGAGAAAGTAGAGAGAAAATAAGAGAGTGGTTGATTACAAGTGTGTGAGAAACAAATGAGACCAACACCCTCTCCACACTTGGAGAGGGGTATTTATACCACCTTAATGGGTCGGCCTTGTAAGGCTTTTGTTGGGCCGTGTGGTGTTTGTTTCTTGGGTCGGGCTCGGGATTACTTTGGACCTTAGTCCAAAACGCGTACAATATTAGATTAATTAAATGAGCCCGATCCCCGTTCTAGCCTATTGCAACATTTAATTAAATAAATAATAAATGACCGAGACCTAATATTTCTAATGAACGAACTTCTGGTTCGACTCAATATTTTGAGGCTAACAACCCATCATTTTAAGGACAAAGTAAATGGCAATTAAAGGAATAGTTTCTAAGGCTTATTTCCCCCTACACTTAAGTTGAACATTGTCTCCAATGTTCTCAAGAAGTACCCGTAAAACGAATAAAGAGAAAAGAAAACAAGTAAAAGAAACTAGTACTCCCCTGGTTTGCTCAATAATGGAGAAGAAATATGAGATAACTGGTTAAATCATCCTCCAAGAATCGTCTAATGAAACTTCCTAAGAACTTCCAAGCTTCTTCTCATCAAATATAACCTATAATCAAAGACAAAGACAACTACCCCAAGCGTAAAATTGGCGGGATAGATATATATATACAATGAAATTTTAGGGTTTGACTCAATGAAAGCAGTAAAGATAGGATGAGAGTAATGATGTAATCATAGGTTTATGAATGTTTATAAAAGAATTACGAATTTTAAATGTTGTACATATTATTTTTCAAAAATACATGAATTTTTTTTTAATTTTCCTGTAGCTGTGCTCACGATGCTGTCAGGATAAATCCTGACACCGTCGCCAGCGACTGTGAAAATTTTCTTATCGTTTTCTTTGAAAAATTTCCTGCACGTGATTATATAAGTTATTTCATGTATGAATTACTGCATGAAACCTGAGATTAGTCAATACAATCATGTGACTCGAAACTGACGCGAATTAATCTAAACAATTTATTTAATATGTTTGAATAGGTTTTTAAAAACCGTAAAATTTCCCTACACTTATTTTATGCAAAATACCTTTGATTGTCAATAATACAAAGTTAAAATCAAAACAAAGCATGATTACAAGAAATGGTTCAAACATAAATGAATAAACGAAAAGAATTAAAACATACGACACTCCTAAATGCGGGAAGATTAAATATTGGGTTGCCTCCCAAAAAGCGCTTTTTTTATTTACTAATCTTGTAGCTAGACTCGAAGTCACACATCCTTACGTGACTTATCCTTCATCATTCATTTCACTTTCAACTTTTACGAGAGCAAGATGCTTATTTTTAAAAGTTTTGCTCCTCCATTGGTCAAACTCCATCTCCTTTTCTTAGTGAAGTTTTATCCATTCCTCCCATTCTAGGACTAGCCTATTCACGGTCATGGTAGGGGCTATGGTCTCTATATCGTTCTTAATTCCTTCCTCGATCTTACAGAGGGATTCATGTATCCTATGGAAACTCATCTTACTCTTTCTAGATCTCAAAGTTATGGTTCCTTTATCAAACTTAATCACGGCTTTAGCGGTAGTCAAGACTAAGATAAAGGGTCTCTTTTCATCCTCTTTTATATCCATGATTACAAACTCAACGACATCAACTAATACATCCTCTGATATTCCTAAAGGGTAGATATATGAATGGCTAGCTAGGGAGAGTCTAATGTCCATTTCAATAAGCCTTTCATCGGTTAGTTTCCTGTAGGTAGAGAGAGGCATGACATTCACGTCAGATCCTTGGTCTACTAGGGCATTCATGTTTTAAAAGCCTCCTATGTTAAAGGGTATTTCGAAATTTCCTCCAATGTGCTCCTTTTTGTTATCTTTTTCTTATGGATTGTTTCATAAACAGGCCCCCTAGGTAACAAATTATAGGTTTTCCTTTTCATTTTTCCTGCTTTGGCTGCCGACAGGGAGTCATTGAACCTATGATTTTCTACAAGTCCATCGATAAGTTTTTTGTTGATTCTATGCTTCAGGTAATACCCTACAGGCTGAGAGCTAGGTGCCTCTACTGCTTCTTCTTCCTCAGCTCGTGTGAGTTCCTTCTTAGCACTTTTAATTGGTTCATTTTTGGTCCTATTTTTAGCTTCATTCTCCTTCTCGGCTTCCTTTAATGGCATCTTTGCATCCAATCTGTTAGGTTTTTCAATGCTATCGCCGGTCATTGCGTTATCATCGTCATTCTTTTCTTCCTCTCCTCTGATAAGAGAGATAGAATTTACGTTTTTGGTGACGGGGTGTTTAGCCTCTTCTCTCATTAATACCTTTTCAGGAGCCCTACTGGTCGTGAGTTCCTTAAGAAGCCCAAACATCTCTGTCATCCTATTGTTGATCTCCTCCCGCTGTTTGAAAATGGCATTCTCAAACCTCTCCATCCTTTCGGTGTGTGCTGCCATGTAGTCTCGTACTCGAGCCTCAAAAGTGGTTCCTAATGCCTGGGGCTGGGGGTTTGGACTGGTACGTTCACGAAAGGTGAAGGGGTTCTGCTTTGGTGGCTCATTCAGGTTTCGTGGGTGAGGGTCTGAGTAAACTGCTTCAGCATATGCTTGAGGGACGTGTGTTGAGCTTGGTCTAGGTGTCGGTCGTGACCCCTTTAGTAAGAAATTAATCTGGTCTTCGAGCTCAAGAAGTCTTCGGTCAGGTGTTTTTGGGGTGCTTTGAGGCGTAGAAATAGCTTTGACCGGTTTGACGGAGTCACTTGAGTCATTCCAGCCCTCATGGTCGTAGAGGGCAAGGTTCTCAATGATTTCCCAATATTCGTCGGCATTCTTATCGCGGAGTTTGCGATCGACAGCGCGGTCAATTTTGCACTTAGGATTAAAGGAGACATGGTCATAAAATATTGACGGAATTTGTCAAATGTGAAAACGACAACCAAAAGATCCTTCTCGGTTGTTGTGTAGTTTTCTTATGCTTTGTTCATTGTTTTGTTGGCATAGTGTATGGGCTGGAAATGTTTGTCGATTCTTTGCCAGAGCACTGCTCCGAAAGCGTAGTCACTTGTGTCACACATGATTTCAAATGGCAACGACCAATCCGGCTTGATCATAATGGGGGCCTGCGTTAGTTCGTGTTTTAACTTATCAAAGGCCTGGATGCATTCTTTAGAGAAGTTGAAGGGGGCGTCTTTTACCAGGATCTGGGTCATTGGGCGTGCCACTTGCAAGAAATCTTTTATGAATCTTATGTAGAAGCCGGCATGTTTCAAAAAGCTTCAATTGTGGCTTTCAGGTTTGTGGGATATGGTAATTTGGAGATTGCCTCGATTTTTTCTTTGTCAACTTCGATTCCCGACCCAATGACCTTATGGCTGAGGATGATTCCTTTCTTCACCATGAAGTGGTACTTCTCCTAGTTTAACACAAGATTGGTCTCCTCACACCTCTTTAGCATCTTTTTCTAAGTTTTTGAGGCACTAGTCAAAGGAGCTACCGAAGACGGAGAAGTCGTCCATGAATACTTCCATGCTATCCCCGATTAGTTCATGGAATATGGCTGTCATACAACGCTGGAAAGTTGTTGACGCGTTGCATAATCCGAATGGCATCTATTTGTATGCGAAGGTGCCATATGGGCAGGTGAATGTGGTTTTCTATTGATCCTCTGGAGCAATAGGGATCTGGAAATACCCTAAGAACCCATCCAGGAAGAAATAATACTCATGCCCAGCTAGACATTCGAGCATCTGGTCAATAAATGGGAGTGGAAAGTGATCTTTTCGAGTTACGTTATTAAGCTTACGATAGTTGATGCACACGCGCCATCCGATGACCGTCCTTTGTGGAATGAGCTCGTTCTTCTCATTCTTCACTACAGTCATTCCTCCTTTCTTTGGGACAACTTGGACAGGCCTGACCCAAGGACTGTCAGAGATGGGGTAGCTTAACCTGGCGTCAAGGAGTTTTATGACTTCCTTTTTCACCACCTCCTTGATGTTTGGGTTAACTCGTCTTTGAGGCTGGACACTCGGTTTGAACTCGTCTTCCATGAGGATTTTGTGAGTAGAGAAAGATAAGTCAAACCCCTTTATGTACGCAATACTCCAAGCGATTGATCCCATGTGGTTTTTTAGGACCTCAGAAGCCTGGCTTTCTCGATGGTGGATAATGCGGAGGACATGACTATTGGGAGTTAGTTGTTTTCCTGGAGGAAGGCGTATTCGAGGTGTTCGGGTAATTCCCTCAACTCTAGCTCTGGTGGTTTGATGCTTGAGGGTTTCAATTAATTTTTCAGGGCTTTCCATTCGAGTGGCTCAAATGGTTTTGTCCTATGGTAGAAAGAAACCGCTTGTACTTCATTAAGATCTCCATCTTCTTCTGCTTCTACCCATTTACCATCGTGATCTATTATGTCAACCCATTATTCTCAGACAAGCTTTGTTGTGTGATCAGCGCAATATAGATACTTATGAGAGTACTTGGATTTCATAGATTTCCTAATGTTGAAGGTGACAGTTTTGTTGTCGACTCTTAGACTCAGCTTTCCTTTGTGAACGTCAATTACAGCTCGTGTTGTGGCGAGGAAGGTCGTCCCAAAATGATCGGGACCAAATCATCTTCGTCCATTTCCAAGATTACGAAATCGATCGGGAAGATGAACGTGTTTACTTTGACTAAAAGATTCGTCGGCAACCCCCGATTGGATATTTTGATGGATCTCATCATCTATTTAATGCTCCATTCTGGTTGGTTTTAGTTTAGAAATTCTCAATCGTCGGAAGAGGGAGTGTGGCATAAGATTAATGCTTGCCCCGAGATCAGCTAAGGCATTTTTTACAAATAAGGGACCAATAAGACATGGAAGAGTGAAACTCCCTGGGTCTCCTTATTTTTAGGGTAAGCTTCTTTGGATGATAGCAGAACATTCCTCACTAAGCTTGATTGAAGAGGCAGCTTTTTTGAGTTTTTCCTTATACAAAAGAAGGTCTTTTAGAACCTTGGCTCCCTTCAGAATGTGGATCATGGCTTCTAGGAAAGGTAGATTGATATGAATCTGCTTGAAGATGGAAAGAAGTCCGCTCATCTTCGTCATCCTTTTCTCTGCTCTTTACTCGGGAGGGGAAAGGAGATTCGATGAGCTTAGAGGTATGATAGATAATCAGGATGACCAGGGGCTTCTCATCCATACTGCTTGATTATGCACCCTCAGGGTCTTCTTTTTTAGTCCGCCCTATCAGTGTGGTGGTAGTGTCGATTGTGATGAGCTGGCACGGGGTCTCGAGTGCTACCCCCAGATCTAGTTTTATAGCAAAGGTCAGTGACATTGTTAGGAATTTCGCTTTTTTCCGATTGTGGAGTGGATTTGCGAGAATTGTTCATGCATTCCCTTATGGTGCTGGTCAATAATCTCTGTTATCCCTTTCGTGTGAAATTTCTTTTCGAACATGAAGTTGGCAAGCTCGTCTTCAAACTTACTTCTAAACAACCCATTCACGACCAACCCTCCTTTTTCTTTACGTTAGATATTCCCCTGCCATGGCGGATAATATCGTCGTTCTTTAGAAACCTCAAAGAAGGGGAAGGATTCATCGTAATGATCCTCCCCCTATAACAAGCAAACTTGCTCGAAAACCGGAGCTATTTTGTGTGCAAATATCTCGGCTTTGTTGGATCCCTACTAGTTAAGTCCAGATAAGATAAAGGTCTTTTCAACCTACTTATCCGGTTGGATGTCTAAGTTAAGAGATTTGTTTACAGGGCATTTTTAGGATCGTCCTCTGATGGTGGGGTTGAGATTATTATTTTAAAATCGAGGAAAACATTCTTGAGGTGGTAATGGATCAACCCATAGTCATCTTGGTATAGGACATATTCTTTCATTTGATTCACCCTCCTCCTTCAGTAAGAGAGTTAAATTAAGTGAGTCCGAATTAAATCGAGTTTTATTGCGGTTGTCCTAAGATATGTTTAATCATGAAAGATCAGTAACTAAAGCCATTTTTTATTCCGTTATGATGGACTTGTTTATCAGGTCTGAAAACGAATCCAAGCACTTTTTGATGGATATGTCGGACCGAATGTATAATACTTAGACCATATCACAAGAACTAGGTAATCCCTGCTGGAAAGAGTAATCAAGAATCGTGATAACGAAGCTGATCCCCTGTCAAATCCTGGGTGGGAGCATCTTGTTCAGAGGCATTCCGCCGCTTTTCCCTTAGGGAAAAGGTAAAAGAAACGTAGCCTGGATTTATCCCTTGTGGCTTCTAGCAGCTTTGTAAAGTTAACGATGATAAACTTAAGTAGTCCTGGTATGACGGAGGGGGTCCTCGCTTCTTAATCCTTGGAACGTGCATGTTTCCTTGAATTAGCAAGATGTCACGTGAGTCGATGATTCTCACTATTAGTTAACCGGGAGGAATATTTAGGATTTTGAAAACAGAGGATTAGGGGAATAATGTTCTCGAAAAGGTTTTGAGAGGGGTTGGCCTGGTTTGGTTTCTATTGTTTGTTGGAAGAAGAACGCCTTCATTATCAAGAGAGGTTTCCTTGGCAATGTCTTAATGGATTCGTTTTGATGTAGGCGCCAAGCGGCTCTCCTAAGCTTTCAAAATTCTCTTTCAGGTTTGTTAAGGGGTTTTGTTAACCTCCTATCGGTGCTATGCATCATAATGAGGGATTTACAAAACAGATAATACAAAGAAAAGATAGACTACGAGAAAGCTAATATAACAAAAATAAAATTCTCACTTGAAAGGATTCAAGTGAGTAGACCTAAGTTAAGACAAGGTCGAAAACCAACTGTTTCCCCACTGCAGCGACGCCAAAATACCTTGAAGTATCGGGTCTTCTAAAGACTTAACAAGAAAGTTTACAACTCCTTAAGTAGTGTACCTAATCGTTACAGTGTAGTATAGGAAAGACTCGGGAGTTGTTATCGTTCTCTAGGGGAATAGGTTGGGAAGGTTCGATCACGATCTAACAGAGATCTATGGGGTTGAGAGAAGATTCTTTTTGTATTTTTATGTTTATAATGAAAAGCGGTAAATATCATGGTTTGAGAGTTGGTTTGTTAACTAATTAAACAAAAATATAATATAATCTACTGGTGATAACTTATGATTAAAAGGGTGTATTTACTATAATCATTTACTACTCTTATATTATTTCTCCTGATCCTATTGCTTTGTCACACATTTGATTGATCTGTGTAAGTATTTCCTAGGTCATGAACGAATATACATGAACCGAACCCGCCGTCTATTTAATATTCCGTTAAGGCAACACACAAGTAAGGTAGTATGAAGACTATTACAAGGCCCCTAAGAGTATATTAAACGCAATTGAAATATCTTAAGAGGGATAAACCATATTAGGGGTAAGGTAGTATGAAGACTATTACCGATGGTATCCTTTCTACACACTCGCGTTTCCCTAGACGTCTATGCCAATTTAATATCTTATGGCTAGTTTTCTAAAGTCTAACACGCACATCCATCACAAGAAGCAACATTAAAAGGATCTAAAATCTAAGTTTCATACAATCATAAGTAAATACAAAAGAGGGTTTAGCCTATCATGTTATAAAGAAAGCAAGAACATAAATCAATCAAATAACACATAGACATATTGAATTATTAAAGATAAACAATCTTACTTGATTAAAACATGGATTAAGGTCAGTTACAATAGGGTTTTGATGCCCTAAAGACAACCTAAAAGCTGCTAGAATGATTAGGATTCGTCTCCCAAAAGTTATACAAAGTTACACACTCAAAACCCTAAAATCGGTTTTGTATATATAGAAAAAACGACGTGACGGTGTCGCTTTGAAGCCATAACACCGTCGCCACGTCGATGGTTCTAGATCCACTTTAAGGCGGCTATGCTTTGACGCCGTTACAAAATCCTCGACGCCGTCACTTTGAAAATCACGACGCTGTCGCTTTATATTGGCAACGCCGTCTCCACGCTCTGTATGCGTGGTTCTTCAAGATTCTTGGTGTAGATCCGTCGTCTCATCCGTTTCTTCTCCATATGAGTCCAAGTCACGTGTATTTCCTCCAAATGTCATCCAAGTGCTAAAAACCTGAAAAAAGATTAAGCACATAATCTGGGCATATTTGCATGATTTAGGGGTTAAATGACCCCAGAATAATGTATAAAATAGTGTATAAAATGACATCTCATCAAATACCCCTACACTTGGGATTTTTGTTATTGTTGATCCCACTTGAATAGATCTTGCTTAGCTTGTATTGAAAAATTCCAAGAATAATTATAGTATAAACTTTGATTGATTATATCAAAACCAATGTGGAATCTAGTCTAATGATACTAAAAGAAGAAATAATCAATAAAACATTAACAAACAATATTGTATAATACCAAAATTTATCGCTCATATATTAATACTAACCACCCATGATAGTGTTAGGGTTTATACAAAACTTTTGAAGCTATATATGACAATAGGTGAAGAAAAACAAACTACAATAACCCTAAGGTCCTCCTTTTATCCCCAAGGAACCCAAATGGCTTACAATATGGTAATATCTAACCATTAGTAATATTCCTAACAGTCTTTTAACTTTTACACTAGCAGTAGTATCTTTACTCTAGCAGTAGTAAGACTTAGAATAATTTCCTTCAGTATTCACTCGCATTAGACACTATAACCAACAACATTAAACTCAACTAGCATAGTAACTACAACATCACTACGAATGTCTTTTAATCTCAACAATCCACCACTAAACTTTGACTTTCATCCCATATGAATCTTAAGTTCTGATTAAAAGCTTTATCTTCATCAGGAGGCTGTATCCAAACATCTCTTCACTTTTTGTACTGTGACTTGATAAATCTGAGAAGCTATAACCTTTTCAACATTCATGATTAAATTCTATCTTCCCACTCAACATCCCAGAAATCATTCATTTTGTGTAAGAGGATATAACCTTTCTAACGAGCATGTGAATAGTAATTAATAGTATCCATCAATAGTACATGAACTCCACATGAATCTATAGATAACCTCCAGCCTTAAACAATGTATTTAGTCCTGTTGAGTATTCCATAATTTATCTTCCACACTTGGGTTTCAAATAAAGTAATGAGATTCTCCCCAAATCAATCCTGTCATATCCTTCTTGGCTTGTTTTCTTTACATCTATTCCTTAACCAGTCCAGTATAGATCTAACACATCATAGTCTGTCAAAATCAATCAGCATTGCAGCTGAATATCTTGTAATATATAGTACTTCCCCAGCCCTGATGACTCAAATACATCTTGTCTTCTGCAAGAATGTGTGTCTTCCAGTCAACAATTGGATATTTTATTAGTATAATGATATCACATTGCATTCTCTTGGAACTTATTCTAAACAAAGTTTAAGTTTCTGCCTTATTTGCATCATCCTCTATCTTTTTCTCTGACACTTTCATCATCAAGTTTTTTTCTTGTTCTATTCGTTCTTTAATACCATCTGTAGGCTTTTACTTCCTTCCACCACCTCTGAATCCATAAGAACAAAATGTAATCTACCCACTTCATAGTATTTAGTCAAATAACCATCTAATTTCTTCAAAACTTTTATTCTCAAACAGACCATGCTTGTAATTATCCATATTTTTCAATAAGAACACATTTGATTCCTTTTTTGACTTTGGTTGTGGTTTTTCTTCTGAACTCTTTCAGCTCTAACTTGCAAAGTGCTTTCTTCTTTTTGTCCATGAGCTCTATAAACAGTTTTGGGATCTTTCTGTCAATGGTCAACTCACCTGTTCTTCTGCTTGTTAGTCTCAGTAGCTAACTCATAATTCTGCCCTCAATCATAAAGTTGAGTAATTATCCACTATGAAATTAAGTTAGCCTCATCTTCTCTTTGCCTTGCAACCCTTTCTTCGTTCTTTAAATTTAGCATGCATCCGAGCTTCCAATTTTTCTGGCAACTTCCTCCATCAAGATGCAATTTGATCTTTTGCCTTTCACTTTACTTGTTAATTCTCCAGGCTTCCTGCATGATATCTTTACCCCTTATCTATTTGGATCAAGTTATTGTTAGGTATACTATTAGTCTTGAGTGTGAGTCTTCAGCTGGCTTCTGTTCATATCACATCCTCTTGTTTGGTCCTTTAGCAGTTCCTCTAATACTCCTTATCCTTTGAATTTTTTCCTCTTGATTTCTCACTTTTCATTTTTCATAAGGGTCTGAGCAATTGTGAGATCTTCATCTTCAATAAGAGTTGTTGTTGTTGGAGGAGTACTTGGTTCAGCAGTACTAACAGATACACCAGCAGTAGTAACTGGTGCACTGGCAGTAGTAACAAGTTCAACAGTAGTAATATTAATACTGGCAGTAGTAATTGATGTACTACCAGTATTAATTCCAATATCATGACCAATGACCACCCCTGAACCTCTGCATCACTTTAAACCATGAAACCCTTCAACTTGATCAATTTAATACCTCCCGCTGTTTGGATGCATCCTCCTGAGCACCCAAACTCTTTTCAGTAGAAGACTCTATCCTGACTTTGAATAATCTCCTCTTAAGTTGTGAAGTTCTTGACTTTTTATTCTTTTCTAACTTCTTGACTCTCTTCTTTAGATTAGTAATTTCCAAATCCTAAGCAGTCTTGATATTCTCCAAGGCAAGAACTCTTTCAGACAATCTTGTTCAAATTTCCATAAATTTTATTTAGTTTCATACTGTCCTCCCCACTTCCAAGTGTGTTAACTCTTGAGAGAGGTGGATCATTGGACAGTTTAGACAACCTCTCAAACCTAGTTTGAGTAGGACTGTCCCCCAATATGGTATCTTGGCGCTTGGAACCACTACCTGAACCAGTTCCCTGAGGAATAGGCTCATTAAGTGTTGTCACGGA
The DNA here is from genome assembly GCA_026074375.1 of Tanacetum coccineum. NCBI lineage: Eukaryota > Viridiplantae > Streptophyta > Magnoliopsida > Asterales > Asteraceae > Tanacetum > Tanacetum coccineum. The sequence goes on along the minus strand of BQNB010093199.1, from coordinate 8,107 downwards.
TTGGGTCCTAATTATGTTACCACTGTCCTACTCTGCATTTAAGCTAGCAGCAGTAGTGGCAGCCCTTTCCACACTGTCTCCCTTCTCCTCATTTACTGTCCTCATCTGAAACACAGATTAGTAGGACCACTAGACCTGAGATATCTCATTGCCTTTCTTTTTGGATTTTCCTATGGGTTGTGGGACTTTTTGGTGTTGTAATGATTATGCAACAATAGGGATAAATGTGCAATAATGAGATGGTGACGCAGTAGTGTGTGTGTTAGGGTCCATTGGGTTGTCGAACCTATCACACTTTTTAGATATCTGCTTGTGGTTGTATCAACATAGTAGCAAACAATGGTGTCACAGTCCCTGAAAAATTTTTCCTTGCCTTCTCATGTTTGCAAAAACCTTTATTTAGTATTAGAAGGTGTAACATATTCATACATTAAAAACTGCTTCAATGATTTTCGAATCTGAATTGTTCAAAAATAGTTTAAAAACGCATGAAAACATTAAAAACTTTTTAGAATTAAGATCCAAGTTTCTCAACATACCATCAAAAATTAATTTAGAAAAATTAAATTTTTGATTCTTAGCTAAACATATAACTGCAGATGCAATATTTGTACCAAATTTATTCCAAGCAGTTGATTTTGAACTTAAACATTGCAAGATGGTATGTATAAGATACTTCCATTGAGGGAAAAAATAAGAGTATAAAAATAAGTCTATCAGAGAAAGATCTCATATCCCATCAATTGAAAGGTTTTTTTAAAAATTTTAGTATTTGTGAGACAAGCAACACCATCCTCATCATTAAATTGAAGATCTCTCCTCACAGATGATTCTGATATTACTATAGTCTTGCCATTAACTTTGACACGTATTTGTCTTTCATTATTGACTGTTTTGATCTTTGCAGTAGACCAAAACTGCTCAATATAGGACACATAGATAGTTGGACTTACAGTTAAGGCATATCTGATAGGTGCTAGCAATCAAAGAAAGTCCGACTAACTCATCAAAATTAGCATGCTCTGTGGATTTTTCCAAGTAAGCGACCATGTTATGTGAATAAACCCATATTAGAACCTCCATGAATGATAAATTGTTGAAAGTAGGGGATGAGAAATGCGTTTAAGGGTTATTGATTCAGAGTATTTAAATGAAAAGAAGAAGTTTTGTTGGAGTAATCGAAATACTCCTTAAATAATAGGAAATATAGGAAACCTATACGCGAAGTATCCCTTTTATAACTAAAAAACCCAACCCAACAGTTGTAACTCCACGGTAACCTAGCATTTGTAACACTAAACGGAACCTAGTAGTCTAAGTACCATGCAGGAACTAACTTTTCCTAGTCAGTACTAACTTTTGCCACATCAGTATTAACTTTTTGCCTGCAACACTATAACTTTTTTGCCTATAAGCACTCGACTTATATAGTTACCTGTATAAACCCTAATTTTAATCAATAGTATTTCCAACCCATACAATTACAACTTTCCTTAAAACCAACAATCAAACCTCCCCTCAATCAAAGCTTAAATAGGTAAGCATTCCAATACTTTACAAAATCAATTATTGAACATCTACTAACATCAAATTATTTGTGAGCAAATCTGCAACATTCAGAATCTGTATGTCTCTTATCATCAGAATAATCTTCTTCTCATTGGAATTCTCTGATAAAGTGTGTCAGATCTCAATTTTTTGGCTTATTTTTTATTAGTTAAAAACTAGATACTTTCACAATGCACATCTACTCATCATTGTTAAAGAAAATCTTGGTGTCAATAAAGATTAACCATAAGTCAGGGCAAAAGATTTTGGTATCCAACCACCTGTCCACAGGCAATTATATGCATCAACAATACCTCTGCATCAGCAATAGAGTTGGCAACTACAGTTGCTTCCTTTTTGCAATTGCCAAAAAAATTAATCTACACCTAACGAAATTTGACAACGGCTCTCTGTTGTGGATTTCCTGACAAACTTGCACCCAAGCATAGATCACTGTCCATATAAGCTTCCAAGTCAAAGGTAGGAGTCCTTAGGAAAATCCAAAGCCCAATTTTTAGGTTGAGCCTTTTAAGTATCTAAAGATTCTTTTCAACAGCAGAATGATGTTGAAAACATTAGGTGTTACTGTGAAACTTGCCCAAGCACATACTCCAACATTATATCAGAGGCTGAAGATGTTAAATACATCATGAGCCCAATCCTTGAACTATAAGGAGAACTCAAAAGCATTAGCATTTTTCATCCTTCGATGCAAAGCATTGAAGGTCTCCATTGTGTAACTTGCTGTCTTCATAGTTTAAAAAATCAACTTCTTAAAAATTATCAATCTACATACTTGCTTGGCTGATTAAAATCCCATCATCGATTCTTTTCACTTGTAGTCCCTAATACAGAAATGTGAGGCTCTCTCATAAAAACTCATCTGGAACAACTTATGCATCATCTTCTCAAACTCAGTACACATCTCCTTCTTTGTAGACTCAAAAATGATATCATCAACATATACTTGAACTAGTAGAATATCACCTTTGACTCTTTTAATTAACAAAGTCTTATCTATCTCTGACCTTCCTACCGTAAATCCAATTTCTAATAAATAGGTATATAGAGACTCATACCTAATCTATAGGAGCTTGATGTAGGACCATATAATGCCTTTTTACCTAAGAAATTCTGTCAATGAACTCTGTATCTTCAAACCCTATAGGTTTTACATACATAAACTTCCTCTTCAATCTGCCATAACAAAAATGCACACTTCACATCCATAGTAGCATCTACAAAATCTTTTAAATGAGGGATAGGCCTAAGAACCACCAGATTGAAACACTCCAAGCAACTGGAGCCAATACCTCATAATAATCTAATCACCACTTCTTGAGTGTAACCCTGTGCAACCCCCTAGACCTTGTTTTCTAACCAAATCCTCTCATCATCTTCTTGTTCATAGCAACCTATTTTGTAACCATGGCCCTCTACTTGCAAAGGGTAAATCAACCAAAGTCAAACCATACTGCAATTAAAAGCTATAAGAAGCACATCCTGCATTGCATCAATCAGCATGTATCACAGATCAAAGTGCTAGAGAACACCACTACTTGGGTTCTACATGTGATAGAAAACTACAAACAAGACAATTCAGAAAATCTCTAATGTTTAGATCTCTATTGCACGTGAACTAAACATACTAAGGTTAGTTACACTCTTTTTTCATCCTTCTGTTTTTAGGTGCTGAATGTATTAACTCAATGAATTTTTAACTGGATGATCCAATAGGACTTACAAAGGATATTGTATCCAATTAGTCATGCCAAAACCACCTTTGCACCAACATCTTCATAACATCAGAATAGACAATCTCTTCCAATAAAGGCATATATGTAATCAATCAGCAACATCCATAGACTATATCACATCACAACAATATCCTTTATGCTAGCAGTAATTAACATTGACTAACAGTATAAATATGTTAGCACTGTTAACATTTTCATCATGCTCTTGATTAACTCTTGGCTCCTCTGTATTTGACACCTCACTATCTTCATTCTCTAGATCTTCGTCATCCTTCTTTTCCTCCTCCTCTGATGGTTTGAATCCAGCATCAAGAGAATCCTGTCACACCCCTAAATGGGGCAATTCGAAAACACTGTCCTGGAGGGGCGTGACGACATAATACACATCAAACAAGATACAAATAACGACCTCTAAGGGATACTTTTAAAAAACCATAACATCGAAGTCAAATATTAAAAATGGTTAAAGTATTACATATGCCCAACGATAATAAGGCGGAAAGCTAATAAAAGGTTTTTAAAGTTTAATAACTGATGTTAACATGATAATAAACATTCTGAAAAATCTGTCTAATGCAAAGGCAACACCACAAGCAAAGACATCCATAGCTAAGCACCTGAGAAAAACATGCTAAAACTGTCAACATAAAGTTGAGTGAATTCATAGGTTTGAATTTAATATTAAAAGTGGACCACAAGTTTACAGTACGCACGTGACAGTAGTATATGTAATACAACTTCACATACAAAGAAATTTACTGTTGCACTAAGCTCATGACACCGAAGCTCAATTTAAAAGGAAGCATTTTATATGCCAAATAGAATTACTCTGCCCTAAAGGTATCTGACCAAGATCACCTACTGAAAATCCGAGATGGTATATATCTGTTTGTTCGGGAGCCCCGTGGGTAGTGAGCGCTACTCACCCGGATAAGGATAATTAGTCCCGATAGATCTATTTACAACATTCGCGCTTACTCAACCAGATCAGTGGTTAAGGCACTAGACGGATCATGATAATATAGGGGCAAGTGGTCATTCGCATACAGTATGGCAACATGTAATCAGGAAAAGGAAACGTAAAGTAATTTGTGTCCATAGTTTAGAAAACAAGCAAGTAATCTCACCCCAAAATAGTAAAGTAAAAGTAGTAAAAACAATGGTCTAGAACTCACCTTAAGCAAAATAGCGCAAATTGATAATCACGGCAAGTACAAAGATGATAAGACATCGAGCCGCGACCTAGAAATAATAACGCGTCTCAAAACACAAAAGTATGCCAAGAATTGCACAATTATGTTCATCACCCAAAAGACATCCACGTTTGTTTGCTTTATTTGATTTATCAAAATAATGACAGAGAAAAAATTTCATATAGTTGTTTCGTTAAGTTATCTCGGCGTTTTAAAACCAAAAATTACTATTTTTAGAAAGTTTCTATTTTAGGAAAGTTTTTAGTTTCGGGACGTTAATACCGCCTCTTATATTTATTAAGTTTCCATATTTTCATAACGCACTAACTAACCTTAATCACTTAACTTCTAAGTCCGATTTGCTAAATTTTACAAAACTTACTATTTTTAGTAACTTTATCGCTTTTCCTAAAATATGCTAACGGCGTATTTAAATGATACTAATCAATAGGTATGTGCTACTATATGTTTCGCTAGTGTTTAGAAAGTCCAAAAATGTCCAAAAGTGTCCGAAAACTCATTTTACTATTCACATCAGCACACTATTCATTTGGTTTTGTCAAAAAATGTGTTCATCAAGTTTTTCTTAGATATAACTAGGCCCTTTAAGCTCCAAATTAAATGTCGAATCTAGGAAAAACTATCTATTCGAAACGAGCTCTACAAAAACTAATTTTACGCCTAATGAAAACATTTTTAGGTCAACCAAAATCTTAAAACAAATTTGGGATAGCAAGCACTTTTTGTCAAAAACGCAACCAAAATCCACCCAAACTTCACAATAGTGCATAATCTAGCCTAATCTCTATTCACAACTAATCCACAACAAAACCACACCTAAATCTAACCTAATCCCTTCATTTTTATTGTTGCAACTCTCATTCAACTCTCGTCTCACCAAAAACATAATATTTAACTAGCGAAAACAAGGTAACATCATTATTTATAAAATCTTGTTTTATAATCTTTTAAAAATTAAAACACAACATATAGATGTATGAATCTTGAACATATAAGAAGAACATAAGTAAACCACAAAGAAAGATTCAAGACACTTACAAGAATGAATAACAAGTAGAGAAATCACAAGATTTATACCCTAAAATAATAAATCTATAAAACCCAACAACAAATCTTGAAACCCTAGTTTATAAACTCTTGAAAGACCTTTGAAATCAAATAAAAACCTTCTTGGAATAACCTTGGATCTTGATAAAATGCAGTTAGAATGTTAATATTGTAAGAAAATCAAAATTATGAATTGTGGTGTTGTGTTCTGTGAGTGTTGCCGTGAGCTAGGAGGGGAGAACTAAAAGAGATGTGTGTGTTTATAACTGGGTATTTATAGGATAAGGGTTAGGTTTTAGTGTTACAAGTGACTCAAACACACCAAGAGTATGTGTGTTGACACCAAAGGGGTGTGTGTGTGTGTGTGGTTCAGCCGAAACATAGCCACAAGGACCATATGGTTCAAAATTTTGTGCCTTGGTTTATCATAGATGTATAAGTTGGTCAATTGAAGTCAAAATGGTGTACATGTGATCAAACATCACATGCATAAGTCAAATGGTGATATTTGTGCATGAATGGGACATACTCATGTGTCACTTTCACACACATGCATGGTAAGTTCAACAAAAGATGTCATTTATTTAATTTCAAGACTTATGGTGCATTTGGCTTGGGTTTGGGCGTCAATATATAGAGGGGGAGGGATATGAATGAAAATTTTCACTTAAGAATATGAGATGGATGATAACTAAAGTTTACACGAAAAGATTTCGAGTTTCCGAGGTTCCGTTAGGTCAAAAACGCGAAAAACGCAATTTAAACAGTAAAACTTAAAAATAAATATCGGGAGTGATCGTAAACTACGAAACACTTAGAAAAAATAAAATAACTCATATAATATCTAAACTAATGAATATCCGATGGCGGAACGCGTCCGATGACGTTTTTCAGATTTACTAGGGTTACTTCTCGGTAAACCGCCAGATTCAAACGTAACGTATAAAAGTCAAAAATAATTGTCGGAAAAGTTTAAAATATTGACCTGAAAATCTCGGGGTGTGACATTCTTCCCCCGTTAAAGAAGCTTTGTCCTCAAAGCTTAAGACGTGGGTTCAGGGTTAACGAAAAGATTAGGGTACTTTTTCTTCATTTGGTCCTCGCGCTCCCAAGTGAACTCGGGCCCTCGTCTCGAATTCAATCGGACCTTCATGATTGGAATGTGGCTTTGCTTCAGCCGTTTAACTTCTCGGTCCATCATTTCAACTAGTTCCTCAATGAAATTTAGCTTGACATCAATCTGGATTTCTTTTAACGGAATAGCTAAGGGTTCGTTTATGAAACACTTCTTCAGATTGGAAACATGAAAAGTACTATGAACTCGGCTTAACTGCTTTGGAAGTTCAACTCGATAAGCAAGCGTTCATGATAAGTGTGAAAACACTTATCTGTTTTTATATCAAAATAACCCTTAAAAGATGAAAAATGAATATATTATGCTTGTATATTGTATATTTTGTCTTTTATGATGTGTAGGTACGGATATTACAAGAATCACATGAAAAGAGCCAAAAACCGGACAAAAACAAACACGAGACGGAATGAGTTCAAAAGAGCTGGGTGTTTATCAAGCTTGAGTCAACTTAAGTCAACCATGGTCAACCTTGGTCAACTCATGTGAAGACAAAACCTTAAAATTACCAAAAGGTCTTTGAATGTTAAACCATTTTCACCAAAAGTCCCAAATCCAATTACACCGTTAGTCCTTCGGTAGTCCTTTGTTAGTCCGTAATACTAAATGGACTAATGGTCGTTAAGTATTAAAAGCCCAATCCATATGATAAATAAAACAGTGAAAGGCCCATTTACTAGTCCAATACCTAAGTCAAAAACATTGTGCTTCTTCTCCAATAACGCGCCAAAATTAAAAGAAAACCAGAGCGTGATAATCACTCGACCTACGTGGCTCAAAGATTCTAGTGCTAAGCTCCAATTCAGCAAGCAAAGACGTCATCCAAGCCAATGATTGGCTGAGCTGACACCTTCTGACAACAAGGAATGACACGTATACACCAAAGAAACACAACAATTGAGGGATTTTACACTAAAATTAGTTCAAAAAAAAACAAGGCTTCCAAGAAGGTGGGATTGCCAAGCTGGCAATCCGTGTGACTTATCTCAATCCAAGGGCTACAAATAAAGGAGCAATGATTAGTTAGAAATAAATGGACAAGATTGAATATACTTTTGGAATCTAAGGGAGCGTCTCAAGGCTAGAACCTTCTCCTCTTGATTATAAAAGAAGGCCTCCTCTCACTCACGGTAGAAATTAGTTTAGCTTAGCTTATTTAGAAAATTTTGTATCTTATTGTATCGTTCTTAGTTTAAATAAATGTAACTTTCTTTTCATAAGCTTGTATTCAGTTTAAAGTAATCAATAAAATCTGGTTTTCATATTGTTCAATTGTCACTTCATGTTTTTACCTTATTGTTGTTTAGAATAGCTTATTGTTGCTTATTATAGTTGTTTAATCCTTATTGTTTTCAATTATTAGTGTAGATTTTAGTTTACATGTCTTTGATATAAAACATTTTAAAAAC
>BQNB010093198.1:10177-20337 GCA_026074375.1 Tanacetum coccineum | reverse complement strand
AAGTGCAAAAATTATTGAAAACGTATTTGGTTATTGATTGAGGTTTGATGGTTTTGGTATAATTACATAAGCTAGTTAAACATGTTTTGATAGTTGGTTTAAGTCAAAAATGTCATTTTAATGGTTTTTGAGTTGACTAAGTTTGACCAAAAAGTTTGACCGACCCGTAGCATGTCGAGAAATGTTTGAAAGATAATTTTGATAATGGAAAGTGATAGAGTTCGCCTTTAGCTACGTTTCGCTAGGTGGCTCGTCACGTAACTCTTAATAACGAACGTTTTACGACCAAGTCAAGTTTGGTAATTTTTGGTATAAAAGTCAACTACGAAGTTTGACTTTTGAAAATCAAACTTGCATATACTTTTGAATATGGGTTATAATGAGCAAAGGGTTCATAATGGTAGTTAAATAATGATGAAATACGAAGTTCATATTATATTATCCTTACTTTCGGTAACTTTCTAAAAATAGAAACTTTATAGTAAACGTTGTGATATTGATTAGTGTGTCAAAGTAAAATGTTTTAGTGTCGCACTTGGAGATTGTAGTGTATGATTGTATATACGTAATAGTTATATAAATGTATATACAAGTATGCGTTATATGAATTATTTTACTTTTAGTCAAGTACCGGTATATATGTATTATATAGGTCGCGGTTGAGACGTGAAGTTATTTGCACTTGTTGATTTGATTGAATTGGATCTTTTGCTAAAGGTGAGTTCATAGCCTCGCATTTAAATCTTTTGATAATTTTATAAACCCGTAAAGGGGATACATGTTTGTTTTATAAAATCGAACACATATGATTTTATGGTATGCTGGACCCGATTATGAGATTGTTTCCGCATAAGTAGCTATTGTCAAAGACCCTTATTTCATGAACCGTTAATCGCCTTGTGAGGTGAATGCTAATGCATTAAATAGATCTATTGGGTTTGACAACCCCATCCGGGGTATGAATCCTTGTGAACACCCTGTCAAACAGACGTTTTGTATTTAGAAGTAGTAGGTATATGACAATAATACCTTGTTCTGGGGCAAATTGGCATATGAAATGACATATGTATTGTTAACGTTCGGTGTCATGAGCTTATTGCGTGAAAGAAAAGAGATGTTATACATTGCATTCGTTGCATTGTTTTCTCGAGAACTAATTATGTGTTCAAAGATTATTACTCATTGATTATTCTAAACTCTATGAATTTCACTCAACAATTTTGTTGACGTTTTAAACATGTTTTATCCCAGGTAACCAAAGAGGAAGGCAACGACGGCGTGGAGGTGTCGTGCGTGTGATGATTTGGTGAAAGACTACTTATGTGTTCGTTGTCTTTCAAAAATAATATCTTAATGTGCTTTAAAAACAATGTCTTTAATTTGAAACAATTATCTTTCAAATGTTGTAATGGCTATGGTTGTGATCCTGTGGGGACCTAGACGCATTTTCTCTGATTAAATAACAGAACACATGTTTGTAAATGTCTCATTTCGGTCGTTTTCTATTATCTTGGTGTATTATGCTATTTAGTAACACCCAATTGTAATTTCCGCTGCGCAATCCAAAGATGGGGTATTACAGAGTGGTATCAGAGCCTAAGGTTATAAAGAACTAGGACGAGTCTTTTTGAAAACCTAAACTATAACGCTTCTACACGTACGCCAAGACTCCTCATTGCCATTGGTTACATATAGAAAGAGAAGGAATGTTTATGCATGTGTTGTATGCATAAAGTGTTATGTATTGATATATTTATGCATGTGTTGTATGCATAGATTGTTATGCGATTATATAATAATTATTATTATATATGCTTGGAGTATATTTGAGATATATATTGAACAAGAATGATACGAATCGTAAATTTTTGTTTGTTGCGCACTTATGTGAACTGTTATTTTAAATAATAGTGTTCTTATTGGAACGCTATTGAGTAAGTATTATTTGATATTTTCTAGATTGTCATGGCAAACGTAATTCCTCCCGATCATGTAGATGATATACCCGTAGTTGAGCCGAATCAACCCGACACTATTCCTGAGCCTGTCTTAGTGGATGAAGACGAGGACCCGGAAGAGGAAGAATTTGAGGAAGAAGAAGAGCCTCAAGAAGAAAATGACATGGAAGTAGATATTAAGGAAGATGAGAATGAGCCGGAGTTGACATATCCTTATGAAGAGGTGTATCCTCTTAACCATCCGCCACCTGCTTCTGAGTCAGAGCCTAAAGATGTGATTGAGATTGAGAGCATGGTTGAGCCCGAGGATGAGACTGTTCCTCCTAGTGTGCATAAGGTAGGTGAGTCGTCTACTACCCCTTTCCTTCGAGAAGACAATGATGGTTTGTTGCCTGGTCTCATGAGGAGGGACATTAACTCTCTTTTTGGTCAGATTGCTCCTCTCTCAAGACGACTGTGTGGTCGCGAGATGGTGCATGCATTGGTTAAGAATAAGGGAAAAACAAAGGACGAGTATTATGGTAAGCTAATTTTAGATTTGGGTAATGAAGTGCGATCTAGTGTGGAAGAAGGAACGGCTGCAATGGAGAATCTAGTTAGAAAGCTTGGTAATGCGGAAGAAAGAGCTGAGTGAAAGAAGTTGAAGAAGGAACTGGAAGAAGCAAGGTTTAGCAACACACTTATTCGTATGCAGAACGAACGAGTTGAGAGAGATCTCTATTGGACCAAAGTTCAAGCTCATGAGTTCTATCGAGAGATGATTCGTAGGGGATTTGTATTTGAAGAAAGACCGAAATGAAGCTATCGATGTTCCGGTTGAGGATGAGGAGAGTCCATCATCTGAGCCGCGAGGATCCTTTCGTGACTCTTAGTAGTTTAGTTTCATTAGTAGTATCTTTATCGTGTAATCACTAAACTGAATCCTCATTTAGTAGACTTGATGCTATTAGTTGTAACGATTTGTATTATTTCATGAAACAATGCAACTATGTATTAACTCTTCTGTGATGAATAATGAATGACTATCTTTTGATTAATACTTGATGTTGTGCGACTGTGGTTGTGAATGATTTATCTTTATACCATGTTATAAGTATATCATGTTATGAATGCTTATCAAGTGTTTTCTGTGTGATGTAACAGAATCATGCCTCCAAAGTATGCACCTTTGACTCAAGCTGTTGTTCAGCGAATGATCAAAGAAAGTGTCGATTGTTGCTATCACTGCCGAGCGGGCGAGACATGCGAATTCTGGAAATGATGCTAGAGGGTCTGGGCCAGTTAGGGGTCAAGATGCCGCACCTGCTGTTCATGGGTGCAATTTTGCTAGATTTATGAAGTGCAATCCTATTGTTTTTCATGGTACTGAAGGAGCTATCGAATTACAAAGATGGCTCAAGAAAACTGAGAGTGTTTTTGGAATCAGTGAATATGCAGAGGGCAAGAAGGTTAAGTTTGCTGCTGCAACACTGCAAGGACCTGCTTTGACTTAGTGGAATGCTAAGGTTGCAACCATGGGTTTGGAGACTGTGAACCAAATGCCTTGGACTGAGATGAAGCAACTGATGACTACAGAGTTTTGTCTAATAGAATAACTTTAAAGAATGGAGCATAAATTATGGAACTTGAAGGTCAAGGAGTATAACATTGTTGCTTATACTTAGAGGTTCAATGAGTTAGCTTTGATGTGTCCAAGGATGGTTGAGCCAGAGAGTGTGAAGGTTGATGCTTACATCCGGGGATTGACTGATAACATCAAGGGTGAAGTTACTTCTTCTAAGCCTGCCAACCTAAACGAAGCTGTGCGTATGGCTCATAAGTTGATGGAACAAAAATCGCAAGCTAGAGATGAAATAATTCTGGAAGGAAAGAAGCAAAAGTGGGAGAACTTTCAAAGTGGAAATAGTAGTGGTAAGAGCAACCATAAGGACAACTCACGCCAAACTTTGTAGAATAACCAAAAGCAAGGGAACGTGCGAGCTATGATTACTACTCCTACTGATGGAAAGGTGTATTCTGGATCACTTCCTTTGTGTGAATCTTGTTTTACTCGCCATGTTGGTCCATGTACGATCAAGTGCCACAAGTGTGGAAAGGTTGGGAACAAGGCAAGGTACTAAAAGGAGAAGAATGTTGCCACGGGTGCAAATGCTCAGCCCATTCCAACTTGTTATGATTGTGGTGAGAAAGGTCATACTAGGAACTGATGCCTAAAGAAGGTTAAGCAAGAGGAAGTTGGAGAAGTTTGTGGCCGAGCTTATGCGATTAAGGATGCTGAGCCACAAGGTCCGAATGTGGTTACTGGTATTTCGCTCAATAACCGTTATCATCTGGTTTATTCGATCTGGGTTCTGATGGAGGTTTTTGTGATACTAGAATAGTTTCCATGCATAATATCGATCTGGTTAACAAAGAAGAGCTAGTTATAAGGTAGAGTTAGCTGATGGAAGGGTAGTTAGTACAAACACTGTTTTGAAAGAATTTACTTTGAATTTAGTGAACCATCTTTTTGAAATCGATCTTATGTCGATTGAGCTTGTACGTTTGACGTCATAATCGGTATGGACTAGCTTGTCAAGCACGATGCTGTTATCGTCTGTGGCAAGAAAGTTGTTCGTTAAAACGGTATGGAAACAATATATGTTGATATTTAAAAGTGACAAGGTATGGTCTCGATAAACTGTCATATCTTGATTAAAAGCCCGTAAGTATGTCGAGCGAGGTTGTCATTTGTTTTTGGCACACGTGACGAAGAAGAAATCAAAGGAGAAACGATAGGAAGACGTACCTTTAATTCGTGACTTTCCTAAAGTGTTTCCTGAGGAGTTGCCAGGACTACCACCGCCGAGGCAAGTAGAGTTTCGAATTGATCTAGTGTTTTTTTTATTTACCTACTTAAGGGGGCTGCATCCATAACACCATGCAAAGTATAGGATTGGCACCGTCTGAGGATGAGAGATTAGTCGGAACAAATATAAAAGCTGCTGGAGAAATGATTGTATTCGTCCGAGTTCATCACCGAGGCGAGAACCGTGTTGTTTTGTGAGAAGAAAGATGGATCTTTTAGAATGTGTATAGATTATCACGAGTTGAACAAGTTGACAGTCAAGAATCGTTATCCTCTCCTGAGAATCGAAGATTTATTTGACCAACTTCAGGGTTCTAGCGTGTATTCTAAATCGATCTGCGATCAGATATCACCGCATTTTACACATTAAGGAAGAGGACATTCCAATTACAACATTTAGAACTCGATACAGTCACTTTAAGTTCCAAGTGATGCCGTTTGGATTGACTAATGCGCCTGCTGTATTTATGGACTTGATGAACCGAGTATGCAAGCCATATCTTGATAAGCTCGTCATTGTGTTCATTGATGATATTTATGGTTTTATTTCCAGAGGACGAAGAAGAGCATTGGAAGCATTTGAATATATTTAGAGCTTGTCTTAAGAAAGAGAGATTGTACACCAAGTTTTAAAGCGTGATATATGGCAAGATTCGGTATAATTTTCTTGGTCAAGTGATTGATCCGTAATGGTGTTTTCATGTTTGATCCGTCAAGTAACGAAGCCATTAAGAATTGGGCTGCACCAACGACGCCAACAGAGGTGAGGCAATTTCTTGGATTGGCTGGTTACTATCGGAGGTTTATTGAAGGTTTTTCTTTGATTTCTAAGCCACTTACGAAGTTGACTAAGAAAGATAAAAAAATATGAGTAGGGAAAGGAAGAAGATGAAGCTTTTCAGACATTGAAGCAGAAGTTGTGTAGTGCACCGATCTTAGCGTTGCTCGAAGGGACGGAAGATTTCGTAGTGTATTGCGATGCATCACTTAAGGGTTATGGAGCCGTGTTGATGCAAAGAGAGAAGGTGATAGCGTATGCTTCTCGACAATTGAAAGTCCATGAAGAGAATTACACTACTCATGATTTGGAGTTAGGAGCCGTTGTTTTCGATCTTAATTATGGAACATTATTATATGGAATACAAAAATGTGTGGTTTTTCACGATAATAAGGATCCTACAAAATGATAATTTGAATCATAAGAGCTGAAAATTAAAAGACAACGTAGATGGATTGATTATTGAGTGATATGATTTTGAGAGATACGGTATTCATCCTGGAAAAGCGAATGTTGTGGCTGACGCCTTAAGTCGGAAGGAAAGGAATAAGCCATTGCGTGTTCGAGCTTTGATAATGACTGTTCATAATGATCTACCAAAGAAGACTCGTTAACCTCAAAAGGAAGCGAAGAAAAGGAAGAATGTAAGGGCAGAGAATTTGGGGAGATTGATTAAGCAAATATTCGAGTTTCGCCCTGATGGAACACGTTGTTTTGGAAATCGTGTTTGGTTTCCGCGATTCGGTGGATTGAGGGATTTGGTTACGCATGAGTCGCATAAGTCCAAATATTATATCCATCCAGAATCGGACAAGATGTATCATGATTTGAAGCTGTTGTACTGGTGGCCGAATATGAAAGTCGATATTGCTACGTATGTAAGCAAGTGTTTGACTTGTGCGAAGGTTAAAGCTGAGCATCAGAAACCATCTGGGTTGCTGCAACAACTTGAGATTCTGGTTTGGAATTAGGAAAGGATTACTATAGATTTTGTGAGTGGACTGCCAAGAATGCCGAGTGGGTATGATACAATTTGGGTCATTGTCAATCGGCTGACCAAATCAGCTCATTTCCTACCAATGAAGAAAACGGATAGCATGGAGAAGCTCATGCAACTTTATTTAAAGGAAGTTATGTGTAGGCATGGTGTTCCTGTTTTGATCATTTCGGATCGAGATAGCCATTTTACGTCGAGATTCTGAAACCTTCAGAAAGGCGTCGGGACGAATTTGGATATGATACCGCATACCACCCTCAACGGATGGTCAAGGTAAAACAAGTAACAATAAAAATGCTGGAAGATATTACGTGCCTGTGGATCACTATAAAGTAAATTGATCGCCGATCTACATTGGGAACGAAGTCATATATAACAATAGTTATCATGCGAGTATTAAGGCTGCACCATATGAGGCTTTATAATAACGGACGAAAATGTGGATCCACTGTATGCCAGGAGTGAGGTAGTGATAGCCAACTCACCGGATCCAGATTGGATCCATGATAAGAACCGAAAAGATCGAACCAGAATTAAGAACGTTTTGTTTAACTACCCCCGCAGTCCGCTAGAAAAGCTACGCAATTATAACTAAACCGTTGGAATTGAAGTCGAAGATATGGAACTTCAAGCTCAATATCTCCATGGAAGGGCGTTTGTTCGTTTGGAAAAGCGTGAAAGTTAGTCCAACGTTACATTAGGCCATTCAAAAATCTAGCTAGATTGGGTCCTGAAGCTTATACGTTAGAGTAACCTGAAGAGTTGAGAAGAGATTCATAGTACTATTCATTTTTGAATCTTAAGAAATGTTAAGCGGAAAGGTGATATTGTTATCCCGATGGGATAAGCTTCGACTTGATGATAAAGTTAGCAAATAGAGCTTGAAGACAGTGGATGAGTTGTAGATAGAGAGTGTCAAGTGACTTTAAGCAAGTATGGGTAACCAAACGATAAAGTTCGTTGGAATTCGCAAAGAGGGTCCAAAATTTTACGTTGGGAGCATTGAGGACCAGATAAAGAAAAAGAAGCATACCAATGCTTGCAACCAAAAACTTAAACCTACTAACATTAAAAGCCTTTGTGAGAAGATCTGCAACATTGTGGCCTGTGTGAATCTTGATCACCTGAATTAATCTCTTCTCATAAGAATCTCTGATGAAATGGTATCTAATCTCTATGTGCTTGGTTTTAGAGTGAAACACTAGATTCTTCACGATACAAATGGCGCTTTCATTATCAATGTAAATCTTGGTGTTCATGAAGTTGAACCCATAATCAAGCATTTGATTTTGAATCCATAGCACCTGTCCATAGTAATTAGCAGCAGCAACATACTCTGCTTCAGTAGTAGAATTTGCAACTATAGTCTGCTTCTT
Source organism: Tanacetum coccineum (assembly GCA_026074375.1). Classification (NCBI taxonomy): domain Eukaryota; kingdom Viridiplantae; phylum Streptophyta; class Magnoliopsida; order Asterales; family Asteraceae; genus Tanacetum; species Tanacetum coccineum. Next base: position 12,380 of record BQNB010093198.1, on the reverse strand, counting down.
ATATTGCTATGAAATCAACCTCTTGCCAAGAAATTGACAACCTCCTGTTGTGGATTTCCTGTCAAGGCTAGCTCTAACTTAATCACTATCAGAAAAAGCTTCCAAGTCAAATGGTGAATCTCTAGGATACCAAAGACCCAATTTAGGTTGACCTTTCAAGTATCTAAAGATCCTCTTCACAGCATGAAGATGTGGCATTTTAGGAGTAACTTGGAACCTTCCACAAGCACAAACAACAAACATTATGTCAGGCCTAGAAGTTGTTAAGTACATCAATGATCTAATCATTGATCTGTATAAATGAACATCTACAGCTTCAACTTCTTAATCCTTAACCAATGCCTTATTAGTCTCTATTGGAGTGATTGCCGTCTTCACAGTGGCAAAATCAAACTTCTTCAATATTTCAGCCACATATTTGTCTTGGCTAATGAAGATTCCATCCTCCTTCTGTTGTACTTGCAATCCTAAGAAGAAAGTGAGTTCCCCCATAGAACTCATCTGGAATCTCTTGTGCATCAAACCTTCAAACTCATCACATAAAGACTTCTTTGTGGACCCAAAGATGATATCATCAACATACACCTGTACTAACAAGATATCACCTTTGTCCTTCTTGATGAACAAAGTCTTATCTATAGTGCCTCTTCTAAATCCATTTTCAATTAAGTAGGTAGACAAGGTCTCATACCAGGCTCTAGGAGCTTGATGTAGACCATATAAAGCTTTTTCTACCTTATACACTTTGTCAGGGAACTGTGGATCTTCAAAACCAGGAGGTTGGCAAACATATACCTCCTCTTCAATAGTACCATATAAGAAGGCACTCTTCACATCCATCTGGTACACAATAAACCCCATAAATGATGCATAGGCCAAAAATAACCTGATTGCTTCTATCCTAGCAACAGGAGCAAAAACCTCATCATAATCAATTCCTTCTTCTTGGGTATAACCTTGTGCAACCAGTCTTGCCTTGTTTCTCAAGCACCCCCACCACACATCACCCAAATCACACCAATCCCCCACCTATACCCCCACAACCCTATTACCAAATAACAGAAGGCACATCTTCACATCCATATGGTACCACAATGAACCCGAATAACTGATCATAGGCAAAAAATACCCTGATTGCTTCATCCTAGCAACAAGAGCAAAAACCCTAAGTTGTTTAAAAGGTGATTCATAAAAGGTGAAAACAAGGGCATTTTGGAAACTTGTTAGTTTACAAAGTGTACACTTGATAACATTGCGTGAGGACACGGCAATCCTTTAGTTTGGGGAATTTTGATAAATGCTAAATTGTATATATGAAAAACCCGGGATTTTGCCAAATAAAAGCCAATAAAATGCCAAAAGAATAGAAAAAGGTGTGCTTTTATGTCTAATTGTGCAGGAAAGGATTGAAAGGACAAAAAGAAGCAAAAACAGTCAAAAACCGACAAGGAACGAAAGAGACAAGTCAAGAGTGAAGGAACATCCAAAGATCAAAGCCGGATCAGCCGATACAGCAAGAATGAAAGTCAAAGGCCAAAATAATAAAGCCAAGGACTAAAAATGACAAGTGTGCAAAGTTTCAAAGGCCATTTAGAGTTTTGAAGATTCAAGGACTTAATTTGACAAAAGTGGAAAGATGTTTATTAAAGAAGAAAAAGAAGAAAGAAACCACAAGGACTGAAATTGCCATTTCGAAACCTATTTTTATACTACAAAAGGACGGGGCAATCGCAGGGGCCATTGTTGACAACTCTTCAACCTTTTAAACTGAAAACGCGTTTTTGTAACAAACTCCAACAACCCAAACGGATTTTCCCGCCTTTTTTCACACAAACCCAATCACAAATTTCCCACACCCCCGCTCCTCTATAAACATTCGAATTCGTTCACAATCCTTCTCCACATCAAAACAACCACGTGGCATCCATCAATTGGATGGAACACATCACCAACCTCATCAAACGGCTATAATTGGTTCGAAATTGATCAAGGGCCATGATTAAGTGGATGATTCTAGAATTCTTCACCCCTCTCATTCTATTCTCTATAAATAGGAGTGTTAGGGCTCATTTTTCAGTGGTTATTTTTGTTTTTAATTTTCACTTTGTATTTCTTTCAATTTTAAGCAATTTTTCTTTCAAGCTTTTTAAATAGCTTTAAACTCTTGTACTGTCATTCTTAAACTTGTACTTCAATCATTTTA
>BQNB010093197.1:0-26429 GCA_026074375.1 Tanacetum coccineum | reverse complement strand
CCCTATATAAGCCGAACTCCACACTCCTTTCAACTCATACCTCAAAAACTCATATACGCATCAATAGAGTTCTAACTCAGATCAAGGAAGGTCAAGATATGTCCCTAAGCTCATAATAGAAGCCAAGAAGCAAGAAAAACGAAGTCTTGAAGTCATTTCTAGGCGTACGAGTCATAAAACCCATTTCGACCCATTTTAGCTCAAGTAAGCCTAAGATCTTGTTCTATAAGCTTATATTCTGTATTATGATTTTCATAATACTCTTAATATCATATATAAACTCTTGTTTGAAGCTTTGAATCCTCAAACCCATGTGTTTTTTATTAAAGCCCTAAAAACGACCCGTTTTAATTTTCTATCTAACGAATCCTTTTTCTAAACTTTTATTACGTTAGAACATCTTATATTAGCTTATTCTAATAAGCTATAACTTGCAAATATCATTTGGAATCTTAAATTTCATCCTTGCATGGCTTTTTGGACTTGTTTTGCAAAAGTTTCCATGCATAGGGGTATATATCGTAACTTTCTAAAATTTATAACTAAAGGGGCTAAAAATGTCATTTTCTTAAAGTTATAACTATAAGGACCTATTTTACCAAGTTTCAAAGTTAAAGGTTTAATATATATATACTTTTTATATAAAGGACTAAACTTGTAAAAGTTTATAAACCAAGGGTATATATTGCTAATTTTGCAAACTTACAAAATATTATATTTTTATATTACTATAATTTATTCTAGCTTTTAAAGAAACTTAAAACTATAATGTATCACATTACTAGAGAGCTTCATGTAAGGGGTTTCATTTGGGTATACGTTTTGACGAGTTTGTTGGATTTACGATTTAAAGTGTACTGGCTCCTCAAATGTTTACTACATGGCCTCTGAATTATGATGGCCCAAACAGTGATATGATATTTCCATAATAAATCCAATCAAAATGATATTTCATTATGACATAAAACATATCCAATCAAACTAAGACTTGACATATTACCCAGGTTGTGTGACGAAGCCATTACTTTCATTTCATATACTTTTGCCATCAATCAAGATTTCCCTGTACTGTTAAGGTGAGTTCATAGCCTCACATTTAATCTTTTAAATGTTTCATAAACCCGCGAGGGGCATACATGCTATAAACCATGAATGCAAGTATTTTTCTATATGTTATCCTAATACATTATTGCCTAAGTCCCTGCTTTTGCCATTAAGTCCCCACTATCATGAACCATTAATTACTCGTCGGGGTAAAGCGTGATGACGGTAAATATTGATCGATTTGGGTTTTGGACTCCTGTTGGTTACCTTATACTCGTCGGTAACTGTAAACACCCCCATTTGTACATATAGCAGCCGAAGACTATCTGGGGTTTACTTAAGGGTTTTACAACAGTCCATAATCATAGAAAACCGAATCAAAGAGTCATTTTTTCGAAATAAAATAAGTTATCATTCGTTATTTCTTCAGAGTTTTTACGAACGAGAGGTTTCCAGAACTATAATACAAAATTTGAATGATAACGGTTTTTCTCATCTTCGTTGTCTTCATACTCGTGCCATTAGTTACCTGAGATAATCATGCTAAAAAGTCATCAAAGGTTAAGTGAAATCCATAGGTTTAATTAATATAATTTGAATGTAAATGGTGTTATCTTGCGGTTACGTTAGATATACCCGTATGAAAAACATTAAATTATTATTGCCAGTTGCTCTTGACTCCGATGCCTTAGGTTATAGTGATAATGTTTGCCCCTGGCGGGCACCTTTGCCTAAATACCGCGTGATTTTCTAAATGATGTGCAATTGGTTATCGTTTAATGGATACACATCGGGGGAGCCAACACAAATAGATCTTTAACATCCTTCGCGCATACTACAGGAGAGTAATTAAAGGATCACTGATTTATGGGGTCCTTAAAGGGCAAAGCAGTTACTTAGGCAATAGTAATTGAAATAGATGTAGAAAATATTGCATTCTTGTTTATAGCGTTCTTTGTATCTCCCTCGCGGGTTTTTAAAAGATTGAATGCGAGGCTATGAACTTCTCTGAACAGTTATGGGAAATTGATAGATATTACTTTAGGGAATGAAAGGTAACGGCTTAACACGGCAATTCACAGACAAACTGGGGTTAATTTCATGGCAAGTCTTTGTTTGTATTGTATATATATAAGTTTTTAGATATCGATGTTGGTTTTGCTATAAAAAATTATCATAACACGTTTCAGGCCATCTTAGTCAGTAAGAAAGAAGTCATTCAGTAATGTTTGTGGAGCTAGGGCACCTGTTAAATCGTAAACCCCGACAGCTCAGTCATTAACGTTAGTACAAGTTGAAACTTCTTAATTTGAAGCTCCTAGTATTCGGGTATGTTATGGATACGGGGACATGATTTTTGAAAGCACATCGATTGGTAAATGATTATAATGATTAGAACATAAGCAGTTTCTAAGCATTTTAATGATTTTTCCCAATATATGGAAATGGTAAGCATGCAGAGCGTGCGTTAATTAAAGTTATGTCTGGTAATGTTTTGAATATGATTTTACACTTTTTCAATTTGTTTACATTTTGACCCTGAGTTTGGAAAAAATGCAGTAGACCATGGGGTTTGCATTTTTACGGACTTTGGTCCCTTCATAATTTTTATTGATTTACCAAGTAATCCTATACTTTAAAAAGTGACTTAATAGCCCTATAGTTATAACTTGTATTTAAAATGACACTTTTAGTCCTTTTAGTTATAAGTTTCTGAAATTTACGATATATACCCCTTGCATGGATTATAATTACAAAACATGTCCAAATTGCCATGCAAGCTTAATTTAACATTTCAATAGTCATTTATAAGTTATAATAAACTAAAATATGAAGATTTAACACAACATAAGTTTAATTTAACGATTCGTTAAGTTAAAAGGTAAAACGGGTCAAATTAGGGTTTCAAAATGAAAACGCTCGGGTTTTAAGGTCAAATTCTCTTATGACTTATCAAAGTACTTATTTTAACATTATAATAGCTTATTAGGATTGATTATAACAAAAGTTTACAAGTTTAACCCATAGTTTAAGTAAAAACATGAAATTAGGGTTTCGGGTGTACGGTTTTGGATCAAAAAGGCATAACACTTAGGTTTTTGAGTTCAAAGCTTTATATTATGATTTTAGCAAGAACATATGAACATTATGACATTACATGAGCAGAATATAAGCTTTAGAGAACCTGGTTTGAGCTTATAGCTTGGAAATGGGTCAGAATCGGGACTTTCGGCTTCGTACGGCTAGAGTAACGGCTCTCGGGCTTCGTTTCTTGGTTTCTTTTGCTTCCTTTCTGTACTTGAGACTTCTTAAGATCACTTAGGATCTATTAGAGCAAAGGATTGCTTCTATGAAGGGTTATAGAGGAGGAAGTGGGGGATGAAGAAGAATGAACATACTATGTCCCTATTTATACCCATTTGAAGTAGCAAGGAGTAAGCAAGGGTTATGTTCTGGTCTTAACACATAGAGGGTCTAGGGTATGATGTGTAGAAGCTAGAAAATGAAGTGTGGAGGTCTAGGAAAGTAGCTTTGATGAGGTGGTGGTGTTGCTTGTTGCCGCGGCTGAAGTGAGCAAAAGGGAAGCCATGTGCTTCTCAAATTTGACCAAGACTTGGTCTAAGTAGGTGCATAAGCTGCTATAAGACTTCTAGAAGAGGTTCACATTGGTTATTTGGACTTGGTAGCAATTTAGAGGGGTCAAAATGGTCATAGAAGTAAACCGGGTCTATTTTGGGTTCGACGGGTTCTTCAAATGTTTTAACAAGGTACATTGTGTTATAAATGATTAAGGAATGATGAAATAGGTTTTAAGTGTCTGTATTAAGTAATTAGCAATGATTATCTATTCGTTTGGTGTTAAAAGGATTGATTAGAATTGAAGAAACGGGAGTACGGGTTCAACTAGGGCTCATTTAGGGTTTTCTTGACTTTCTTGGCTTATATTTTGCATACTCTTGATTAGTAATGATGGAATACAAATCCTAGGGCTTATATAAAGTATTATTAATGAAGTTTGGTCGTTGGTTTAAGTTATAACGGTTTGAAATTGAGAAAAAAAAGTGTTCAAAGTCCCATTTAGGGGCATAGTTAGGGTTTTCTGGATTTCTTGTTAAGGTTTTTAGGCTTTGATTTCTTGTACATTGCAAAGTAATGCTAGATAATGATTTGTAAAACACATTTTTGAGTTTTTAATGGCCCTTGGTTGGTTATTTGGGACTTAGATTGGTTTTAGAACGTGTGGTAAAAACGGTTTGGGTTAAATGAACCAATTTGGTAAACATTTAGGGTTTCTAGGATATGTTTTACGTACAAGTGAAGTTTTAAAATGTGAAGTAATCTGAGATTTAATAATTGAAATAGGATTGATATGATTGTAAAAATAAGTTTTTACAACTTATTTGAGTATTGGTGTGGGTTTTACAATGGATATAAAGTTTACAATGTATAAAAACGAAGAAACGAGTCATGGTTTAGAAACTAGCTCGGTTTTAGGGTTTAGGGTTTTGAATTAGGGTTTTGAGTGTAAAAAGAGGTATGAAAGCTTATGAATGGAATAGTTAGGGTTCATATATTGTAAAATGAGTATAGTAGCTTGAACATAAGTGATAGTGAAGAAATGAGGATGAAAACGGAGGTAAAACGGCTATTTTAGAGATCATGCTTAATGACTTGTACATTGAGCTTTTAGAGACTTGTACTTTGACTTGAAGAGTTTATATATTTCAAATGAGATGTTATATTACTTGTACATATGCTTTAGTAGCTTGTGCATTCACTTTAGATGTTAATCTTTCACAAAATTAGGGTTTAGGGATACCCGATAATGGTTTAAAGCCCGTTTTGATATAATGTTGTAATTGATACCTCATATGAGTAATGTACTTTGTAATAATGATATTGTGATATTGACTTGATATATTATGATGATTGCTTGACATATACGAAGATAGGATTTCCATATGTAGGTTGCCTGAGCCCGTTAACTTAAGTTATGCAGGATATATTGCATATTGAGATATTGGCAAAGTAATGTAATGTAATAAAGCGAAAAATTTCCCTGAAAAAGGTGAGTTCATATATAACTGATAGATTATACATCATCTAACTTAATAGATGGATATTTACATTTATGAAAATTGTGGGTTGTTATATGAGTAGCATGGACTTGCCTGCTTCCTCTTCTGCAGCTTCAGTTAAGCTTATAGATTTACCTAACTCCAAAGCGATGTCTGGATCAGGAATGATGTTGTCATCTACTAAACTTTGGTCCTCTTTTAGAGTTCCATCACACTTTGATTATAGGAATACGACTTCGCTTTAGTTGCTTGATTTCACGATCAATAATTTCTACTGGTTCTTCTACAAAGTTGAGTTTGTCGTCGAGTTGAAGTTCTTTCATTAGAATGATGAGTGATTCATTGGATAAGCATTTCTTGAGATTAAAACTATATAATAATTTCCTTGAATGTCCCAATAGTATCGAGATTAAGCTTTCCTCGTTTTCCGAATCGAAAGATACTTTGCGAGGTGATACTTTTAACATGACATGATTGTCAACTTGAAATTCTAAATGCTTTCGCCTTACATTGGCGTAACTTCTTTGTCGATCTCTTGCAGCTTGCAAGCGTTGATGAATTTGCATGATCTTTTCAATGGTTTCTTGAATTATTTCAAGTCCTGTAAGTTGAACTTCTCTAACTTCGGCCCAGCAAATAGGTGATTTGCACTTTCGTCCATAAAGCGCTTCGAATGGTGCTGCCTTGATACTGGCATGATAACTGTTATTGTAAGAAAATTCTACCAATGGTAAATGTTTATCCCATCCTTTCCCGAAATCTATAACACAAGCTCGTAGCATGTCTTCGAGGGTGTTTAGGATGTGTTTCAATCACTTTATGCGTCGATCGGGGGGTTTTAGGATGATATGTTGTACTCGGGGATGGTGGAAATTGGTACCGTAGAAAGCATTTTTGCAATAATTGCCGAGAAGCTATGGAAATTACGTTATGATCCCAATGATAGAGATTGGCACGCCATGTCGAGAGACTATTTATTTGATGTATAACCTTGTAGGAGTTTCTATACTATCAGTCGCTCGAATAGGAATGAAATGTGCTGATTTGGTAAGGCAATCGACAATGACCCGGATGGTGTCATGTCCGATTGAGGTTTTGGGTAGTTTTGAAACAAAATCCATTGTTATTCTTTCCCATTTCTACATAGGAATTTCTGGTTGTACCAATAAGCCGGATGGCTTTTGACATTCCGCTTTAACTCTAGAACATGTCAAACATTTGCCAATATATTCCGCGATGATTGCCTTTATGTTAGGCCACCAATAGAGTTTCTTTAGATTATGGTACATTTTATCAGAACCCGGGTGAATAGAATATTTTGATTTATGAGACTCATGTATGATTAAGTCTCTCAAACCGCCAAAAAGTGGTAACCAACTACGATTCTTGATACAACGAGTTCTGTCGGCAGATTTCAAATGAAATTTGTCCATTCCTCGTAGTTCATCCCAGTTTTTGACATTTTCTTCTTGAGGCTTCTTTTGGGCTTCGAGAATTAGGATGGTAATTTAAGATAACGGTTTGGATTAATCTCTGACTCAGAAGGTGTGATTTTGTTTTCTTCGACCCTTTTAAGGCATTCTTCGAACAACATTGCCCTTTTCGAGGATGAAGCAGATCTCACCATCATAATCTGCGAGTAATTCTAACCATCGGCGTTGCCTCATATTCAATTCTTTTTGACGAAGAATATGTTGAAGGCTTTTGTGATCAGTGAAAACTATACACTTTGTACCGTATAGATAGTGTCTCTAGATTTTAAGAGTGAATATTACTGCTCCTAATTCAAGATCATGAGTGGTATAGTTTTCTTTATGAGGTTTGAGTTGTCAAGATGCATAAGCAGTGACTTTTTCTCGTTGCATTAGTACAATTCCTAATCCTTGAAGAGATGCATCACAGTAAACGACAAAGTTATCGTTTCCTTTTGGTAATGCTAAGATTAATGTTTCACAGAGTTTTTGTTTAAGAAGTTGAAAAGCTGATTCTTGTTCTTCGTCCCAGACATAATTCTTGTTTTTCTGGGTTAATTTAGTCAAAGGCTTTACAATCTTTGAAAAACCTTCGATAAATCTTCGGTAATAGCTGGCGGAGTCTAAGAATTGACGCACTTCTGTGGGTGTAGTGGGAAGTGGTCTCCCAATCTTAACTTAACTTAATCTTGGCAGGGTCAACATGAAGTCCTTGACTATCAATGAGATGTCCAAGAAATTACACGATATGAATCCAAAAATCACATTTAGAGAACTTGGCATACAATTTCTCTTTTCAGAGTAATTCCAAGATTATTCTGAGATGGTTTGCATGTTCTTCTTCGTTATAAGAATAGATAAAAATATCATCAATAAACACTATTACAAATTTATCCAAATAGGGTTTATACACACGATTCATGAGATCCATGAACACAGCATGTGTGTTTGTTAAACCAAATGGCATGACTTGAAATTCATAGTGTTTGTATCTTGTTTTGAAAGCAGTCTTAGGAATATCTTCGTCCCTTACTCTTAGTTGATGATAGCTTGATCTTAAGTTGATTTTTGAGTAAACGCATTGAACCTTGAATTGTCGAATAAGTCATTGACCTGGGCAACTGGGTAACAAGTCCATTAATGGAAATTTATTCCAACCTCAGGAATCGATAACACATTCCTGAAAGATCCTCTTTCTTTTTAACAAATAATACAGGAGCTCCCCAAGCGATGTAACTTGGGTCCGAATTGTACACCTCGATCGGTTAGTTTCTTAAAGTTGGTTAATAACTCCTCATTTTTGCAGGAGCTAGTCTATAAGGTTTCGAGCTATAGGTGCTTCCTCCGAGAATTAATTCGAATTGGAATTCTAACTTGGTGAACGCGGTGGGAAGACAGGTAATTTTTAGAAAAATATCTAGAAATTCTTTGACTACGGGGATATCTTCTAATCTTTCTTGTTTGATTTTTTTCCATTACTTGGATCATGAAAACCTGACAACCTCGGGATATATACCTTTCGGTTTTTATGCAGGATATGAGATTTAATCGAGTTTTACTTCGATCACCTCGAATGATTAGAGTTTCATCGTTGATAGGAATGTGAACGACTTTCTCGTCACAGAGAATTTTGGCATGATACTTGGATAACCAGTCCATACCGACGACAACGTCAAAACTACCAAGCTTAATTGGCATGAGATCGATTTCGAAAGGTTGATTTAGTAGAGTTAGAGTGCAGCCTTTAATAACAGTGTTTGTGCTTACTAAGTTTCCGTCAGCCATTTTGATATCATAAAAGGTATCTATTGTAATAGACGGAATATTTAGCATAGAGGCAAGCGATATGGATATAAAGCTTCTATCAGCTCCGGAATCAAAGAATACTTTGACTAAATGCTGATTTAGGAGAAACATACCCGTAACTACATTCGGGTCTTGTTGAGCATTTCTATCTCTCAGCATTTAGGCTCTTCCTTGGGCATTGATGTTGGTCTTTCGGCACTGATTTATATAATGCCCTTTTTTTCAACAGGCATGACAAACAACTGTCACTGGTAGTTGATTGCTTACAGTGGTTGGCTTCTTGTTTCGGTAGTTCTTGCTCAGATGGCCCACCTTGTTGCAAGTATTACACTTACCAGTACAAGGTCCGATGTGATGGAAATTGCATCTTTTACACAGAGGGAGATCTCTGGCATACCTACTGTTTTCTGATGGAGTAATAGCATAGGCTCTAGCAGTTTCTTGCCTTCGGTTTTGTTGTGGTTGATGATTGTTGTAGAGATTGTTGGTATTACGGTAGTTGTTGTTGCTGCGGGAATTGTTGTTGAAAGTTCTTCTGTCGTCAAACTTTCATTTGTTGTCACTCGACACTTGCATTGGAGTATGCTTAGTTACTTGATTCATTAGCCTTTGGGCTATGTTAATGGCTTCCTCTAAAGTTTGAGGTTTAGAGGCAGTAACATTTCCTTCAATGCTTCGAGGTAGTCCGCCGATGAAAGCTACCAAATAGTTTTTTCGGTGTTTTGGCAGCATTTCGACATAGGATTTTCTATTTCTTGGAATCTATCTTAACATACGGGTTAAGAATCATTTTCCCTTTACATTCAGATTGTAAAGTTCTTCTTCCATCTTTCTAATCTCAGTCCGAGGATAATACTTGTTTGTCAGAAGCCTTTTTAACTCAGTCCAGGTGATTTGATTAGGTTGCTCTACTCCCATAGGCTGGGCATATGCATTCCACCAGGACAAGGCATCCTCAGTTAAAGTACCAGTAGCAAATGTTACCTTGTTTTCTTCAGCACACCTGCTACGAGAGAATACTGATTCGGTTCATTCAAACTAGCAGATAAGGCCTACTGCTCCTTCCGTACCATTAAAGTAGAAAGGTTGACAACTGATAAACTCTTTATAGTTTCCCGTTTTCAGTACAGGAGTTCCAGTAGGATTGGTGTTCCTGTTGGGATTACTAGCACTTGCCATTGTTGAGTCTTTTAGAGCCGCAGTGACACTGTCAGCAACTAGCTTTCTAATGGCAGCTTGAGTCATGGCCGGAGCTTCTGATGTTGATGCTCTTTTTGGAGGCATTCTAACAACAAAAGACAACACACAATAAGAATGATATCACAAGTTTAGAGTGTTTAAGGAGTAATGCTTAAGCATTTTTAACAATGGTAATATTGAAATTTTAAATACTTTAAAGCATCTAAAGGTTACGGTATGATGATAAATATGGAGATAATGATGCATATGACGGGATGAATGATGAATAAATGATGATGATGATGAATGAATGATGAATGATGATGATGATGATGATGATATGAATAAAGCGGTATAAAGGAACAACGAGGTAGATAATAGGATTGCCTTTGTATTAAGAACAACTTGCCTTAGTACTATACATAGTCAAGATTTGACAAGTGTTTATATTTATACCACACATCTCGTAGCTAGGTTAAAGCTAAAACTGGAATTTAAACTAGAAGCTGGATGATCATTCCATATGGTTCTTGAGTTCGATGATGGAGTCCATGAGATTTTCTATGTTTGCTTGGTGACGAGTATTTATATCATTGATAACTTCTCCCAATTCAGTAATCCTGAAGCGAGCTAGGGAAATCTTATGGTTGCTATTCATTTGTTTCCTTTAAAGTTTGGTAATCTGGGCACGAGCTTGCTAAAGTTCTGCTTCTAAAGCGTTAAAATCTTGCTGGATGATTATTCGTCCTTTTCCGAGACCTTCGATGCCATTTTCAATATATTCAATACGTTCGATGAAGAGTGCATCAAAACTATTTAGGATATCCTAAATTTGATCCTCATGTCGTTCTATAGTTGACTTTCAAGAGTTTCCACCTATCTCAAAGTCTTAAGGTAGGGAAAAGGTAGAAGAAGATGATCGACTTTGTTTCTTTGGTGAAAGAAGTCCTTCTGGAAGAAAGAATTCTTGAGGTTTAGGAGGTATGATAATTGGAGACGGGATAGGTGATTTATCATTATAAAAGGCTTACAAAACTTTCATGTATGGATCATCATGAAATAACAAAAGAGATGGTGAAGCTAGCGGAACAATTCCAAATAAGTTGGAAGCACTAGAGTAAGTTTTTTAGGGAGAAGCCAGGACATAATCCGGATAAGCCGGGGGAAGATAGTTTCGGAAGTTGGAAGAAAAGCCATTTTCCAAATTGGAAGTAGGATGGTCGGGATAAGACATCGTTCTCTTTTTAAAACCCATCGTAAATACATAAATTGAATATTCTTTAGTAATATAATAGTTATGTATATTTACATACCATTCCGGGAGATATAGCGGCACGGAGGACTTTCTTGGATGGAAAAGAAAAGTAGTTATAGTTAAGGTTTCAACCTTGTTCTCTATAACGTTGGCTCTTGATACCAAATCTGTAACACCCCCATTTTTACATATAGCAGCGGAAGCTAATCTGGGGTATTACTTCAAGGTACAACAGTCATAATCATAGAAAACGAATCAAAAAGAGTCGTTTTTTAAAATAAGTTATCATTCATTATTTCACCAGAGTTTTTTACAAAAGAAGTCCCAAAAACTAAAACATAACCATTTGAATGATAGATGGTTTGTTGTTTTCCATCTTCAATGTCCGCATCCCTCCGACCATATAGTTACCTGAGATAAAACATGTTAAAAAGTCAACACAAAGGTTGAGTGAAATCCACAGGTTGAAGTAAAATAATTTAAATGCAAGTGCGATATTTGGGTTACGTTGTTATACACTCGTTATTGTAAAACATTTATTATTGCCATTAGCTCATGAATCCAAGCTTAAGGGTATGGTGATACGTAATAGCCCCTGCAGATGCCTTTTGTCCAAACACCCATGTATACCTATGATTACCTTGGTTTACCGTATAAACTGGAGTACACCAACGGGATCCAGCCCAAATAGACTATTCATCACCATTCCCGCCTGTCGTTGTAGGGAGTAATTAACGGGGCGATGATATTGGGTGTGGGGAGCTTAAGAGCAAATCATTTAGGGGACGAATAAGCAAAAATAAATTAGAATAGCATACAAAAATAATTGCATTCATAGTTATAGCATGTATCCCCCTCGCGGGTTTATGAAATAGTTAAAAGATTAAAATGTGAGGCTATGAACTCACCTAACACACTATAGAAATTGATGCAAAGATGAATGGAATGAAATAACAAACGGCTTCGTCACAGGCAACCTGTTTTGAGCTTATGCTTAGAATAACACCGGGTCAAAAATTCGGACTTTTAAGCTTCGTACGCCTAAATAACGACTCACGGACGTGCTTCGTTTTCTTAGTTTATTTTGCTTCACTTCTGTTCTGACCTTCTTAGGAACCTCTTAAGAATTCTTCTAGAAGCGAAAGGATTGCTGCGATTAAGGGTTAAATAGAAGTGGGGATGATTCAAATGGAGTTTTTTCATGTCCGGGGGCGGTGGGATGGGTGAAGGGATAGGGGGGCACTTCTCCACGACTTGGAGGCTAAGGTATGTTTGTATTAGGTGAGACATGTAGGAGGTCTATAGGAATGATGAGAGAGGCTACATGATGATTTTATTAAGTAAAAGTAGCTATGGTTTTTGGATTGCCCTTAGTGATCCGACGGCTCAAGAAGAAAGAAAGAGATCATGTGACCAAATTTTTTATACTATAAAATGAAAAGATATTAGGAGAGGTGCTTTTAACAGCTTAAGAGAAGTGTGGTGCTTGTCAGGAGTGCTGTATGGCAAAAAAGATTAGTTAAAATGGTCAAAATGAAAGAAACTAGTTACGGGTACATAGGACTTGGAGTGGTTTTTGAGCTTGGATTTCGGTATACTTGGAAAGGATACTGATGATAAAGTTTCCTAAGACTGGGATTAAGGATTAAAAACAAGAATTGGTATGGGGGGGTGGGGGGGGGAGGGTGGTTTGAGTTAAGAAATGGGCGAAAATTGATAAACGGTCAAAAGTTCCAATTAGGGCACAATTAGGTTTCTTGGATTTGATTTGCATCTAGTGTAAGGAAGAATGATGAAAATGATGATAGAATATGATTGGATGAATGTTGTAAAGTATTTTATTACAACTTATTTGAGAGTTGTGTTGGGTTACAATGGATAAAAATCAAGAAACGGGTCATGGTTTAGAAACTAGCTCGGTTTAGGGTTTCTAGGTTTTAAATTAGGGTTTTGAGTGTAAAAAGATGTATGAAAGCTTATGAGTAGAATAATTAGGGTTTATACATTGTATATTGAGTGTAGTATCTTGTACAAAAGTGGTAGAGAAGAAATTAGAATGAAAACGGAGGTAAAACTGCTATTTTGTGAGAAATCATGCATAATGACTAGTATATTGAGAATTTTAAGACTTTACTATGACTTGGAGGAGTTTATATTCAAATGAGATGTGTATATTACTTGTACATAGCTTTAGTAAGCTTGTGCATTCCACTTAAGATGTTACGCTCTTTATGAATTAGGGGTTTTTTATTTGTTTTTTAAAGGCATATGATAACGTTTAAAGCCCGTTTTGTATAATGTTTAAAGTTACATTATAGGAATAATGTACATGGAAAAAAGGAATATAGATATTGACTTGACATGTTTATGATTTATTTCCTTGACATATATGAAGATAGGATTGCCATAGGTAGGTTGCGTGAGCTCGTTAACTTTAGTTATGCAAGAAATGTTGCATATTAAGATATTGGCAAAGCAAGTAATGTAATAAAGCAAAAAATTTCCCTGAAAAATGTGAGTTCATATATAATGGATAGATAGTACATTTCATCTAACTTAATAGATGGATATTTACATTGATGAAAATTGCTGGTTGTTATAAATATTTTTACACCTCACAAAAAATGTTACACCCAAATCGCCTTAGTCTTCAATGTATGTACTCATTTTTAGTACATTATTGTTATCACATGTGTTTAAACCTAGTTAATTGTTTGCTTGATTACAAGATTACTAAATCGAGTCATTGATAGTGTATACAGTTAAGGGACAATTGAGATTCATGGTAGTTTTTATTATATGGAGAAATAGGAATAAAAAGTTAAGTCATTACCCCTATGTTTGTCTAATATTCTCCATGTTTTATTGATCCTCCTAATTGGGTCATTAGTCAGTATTATGTTATTGAGTATTAACAACTCAAGTGTAGGGGTGCAACTATAAACCCCGAGTCATGTTTATTATTTATGTTCAAGCAGATGGTTACGAAAAAAAAGAAAAAAAGAAAAAAGGGTTAATCATCTAATTAATCATCATACTTGCCACTATATACTTTTCTAACCCCGTACTATCAAAATTTCCTTTTGTGATCACTAAAGTCAATTTTTTGTCCTTCTTGGAGGTCTTTTTAACCCACTTAACTGGTAACCTGTTTCCATAGTCAAAGGGTACACGCCCTTGTTTGCCACACTAGATAAGTTTGTCCACCTCCTCATTTTTTTCCCATACTATGCAGCCATATGGATTTTTATCTTCACATATTTTAACCTCACATAAACCCATATCATAAACCTAGATCCTCACATCAAAAAACAAGATTCATAAAAAAACACATCATCTTCATTTCAAAACATAAATCTAAACAACAACAAATCAACCATTATAGTCCATTTTGTCATCATCACTAAAGGATCATCCTTAAATAGTAACCATTTCATCAACTCAAATCCCCGTTAAAACCTGTAACCAACAAAAAACCAGCAACCCATAAATCAAGATCCTAATAAACCATCACCAACAATCAGTCAAACAAATAACGCACAACAATAACCACAACAAAAGTTCCATTCGTATTATCAACCCAGATTCATACAATAACAATAACAAAAAGCCCAGATATTATATTAACACAAACACATAAAACAATAACACAGCCCATATCAGTCATCTAAAAAACAATCCACATCAAAAACAATAAACAAACAAGAAAACCCACATCAAACATAATCTAACACTCATCGGGTAAATCGAAGCAAATCCATAACTTATCGAAGCAAATAAAAGCAAATCTATAACTCAGATCAAAACAAACAAGAAAACCCACATCAAATACAATCCAACATTTATCAGGTGATTTGAGTTAACGATGGTGGTGGCTTGGTATGGGTTTTTGCAAAACTGAGATGGGTATATCGAATGAACATCAAGTGCTTGATGAAATGCCTAAACCAATAGAATTATGTTATTTCTATCAAAACAGATCCTCATCCACCACCATCTTCATCACATGTTTCTAGGTTTTATGTCAAGGGATTTAGGAGGGATTTAGGTTGTTGTTATTTATTGTTGTTTGTGATGGAGAGGTTAGTGTGACATGATTGTTTGTTGAATCTGGGTTGTGTGTTTGTGTTTGTGGTTGTTAATGTGTCTGTGTTTGTGTTTAGGGTTACTGTGTTTGTGTTTGTGTTTCTGGGTTACTGTGTTTGTGTTTCAGGGTTGAGATAAGGGGAAATATATAAATCTATAAGGGTAAAAAATAATGATGTGGGCTTATGATTAAAAAGAATTACATGCGGCCCATTACCTGGTGACATGGCATAAACTAGCTAAGTGGGTCAAAAAGACCCCAAGAAGGAAAAAAAGGATTTTAGTGATCACAAAAGGAAAATTTGGTATTATGAGGTTAGAAAAGTATATATTGGCAAGTATGATGATTAGCCAAAAAATTCGAAAAAACAGAAAAAAAGAAAAAAATATGTACGGACTGCCATCTTGCTTATGTTTATGTCAAGAAAGTGTCGAGAAAAGAAAAAGAAAGAGTTTGATGTAGAGTTGGTATTTTTGTTTTAATGTGGTCGAGTTTTGGCTTAGCAACGCCTTTTGCATGTATTCTTGTGAATGATTGACTTGGCACCAGTTAAGTATTCCCCTAATATTCCTAACCGTGTTTCCTTTACCTTACACCTAACGCTACAACCATTTAAAGACCTCTTTGATAGTAATTTCTAGGTGCTTCCGCCAAAGCGATGGAGGTTTTGATCTTTTATCAAGCTTATTGTAATTTATATACTATGACATGTAGTAAGTGTTTATTTTCCCGTTTCCTATATTGTTATAATTTATTATTACACTGAGAGAAAGAGAGAATCCAAACACTTATGTGAGGTGATAATAGTATATAATTTCCGTGCTTTTAATTACAAGGTCTATCCGGTTGTTTCATAAACTATATTTATTGAGTAGGTTAA
This sequence comes from Tanacetum coccineum, assembly GCA_026074375.1. NCBI lineage: Eukaryota > Viridiplantae > Streptophyta > Magnoliopsida > Asterales > Asteraceae > Tanacetum > Tanacetum coccineum. The sequence goes on along the minus strand of BQNB010093197.1, from coordinate 10,627 downwards.
ATGCCCCTGATTTTTCTATTTACTAGGTAGAAAAGCAAATTTGCTTGAGGACAAACAAATCCCAAGTGTAGGGATATTTGAAGAGGTGTCAATTTATACACTTTTTCGAGGCTATTTAACCCCCAAAATCATGCAAATATGCCTAAATTATGTGCTTAATCGTTTCTTTTTGTTGTTTTAGCATTTGGAAGGCATTTGGAGAAAACATACGTGACTTGGACTCAATTTGGGAAGAAACGGGACAAGATTACAACTCTTATACGGGACAGTCTTTACCAATTCTGACAAATTTCAATCTGCTTACAATACCATCATCTTTAATAGTGTGGGTGTGTAAGTACTACAGCTTGGTAAGGGATTGGTGTTTAGAGAGGAAGTGATTGATAATGATTTTGGTGAAACTAGGGTAGACATGTTTTCACGTCTTCCTTTATTGAGCTGTTAGTTGTCGATTTGGAATGAAAAGTCTTCCCAAATCAATTCAGGATAGCCAACATTTTTCCTGTAGAATATTCCCCATAGGATGTCAATCTTGGATTTCTTTAGCCTATCATTGCTTGCAGTTTTACCAGAAAGACACTTGTTAGTGATAGAAGCCAGAGTTCTATGGTTGATTGATGTGCTGTCGTGTAGGGTTAAATTACTGATTACCAAGTTTTAAATTTATATTTAGCCGACTTATCATAAAACAACACTTTAACGGGTAATGTACCCAATCGGGTGAAGTTTCATGGTAAGTAGGGTGTCGAACACTAAGAGCGAGGTCGTTAACCTTATATTTTATTAGTATTAGTTAATTCTAGTTAATTCTAATTACTTGTTAAACCTATGCTAAACCTAGTTCTAATGATAATGGGGGGTTTTCAACTTGAGAGACTGGCACAGGTTTTAAGGTGACAATAATCAATTCAAAACATAATAAACATGCAAGAAAACAATCAAAAGATAAAAGAGCGGTACAAGCCAAATGATAGAAAACTGTATTAGCCATATTAAATCCGATTAAATACTGCTTTGTTTGTTTAGTGCAATGATTACTTATCTCGAAGCGGCATATCATTCTTAAGACTTAGGCGGGACATAATCCTAAGACCTAGACACGTTGAATCTTGTCATAATTAACGTATCCGCATAAAGCATCCTTTTAGTTTAATTACAATCTATCTAAGGATTAAAGCAATGGTGATCGTGTTAAACCGTAGCCCATCAGGACTTTATGTAACACCCCCATTTTTGACGTATAGCAGCGGAAGCTAAACTGGGGTATTACTTCATGGTTCAACAGACATAATCATAGAAAACGACTCAAAAGAGACGTTTTGTAAAATTTAGTTATCATTCAATATCATGTCAGAGTTTTACAAAGGAGGTCCCAAAATCTAGAAACATAAAGTTAGAATGATAACAGTTTAGCCATCTTCAAGTCCGTGACACTCCGTGCCATAGGTTGCTCAATTACATGAGATAAACATGCTAAAAGGGTCAACACAAAGGTTGAGTGAAATTCATAGGTTTTCAGTTATAATAGTTGAGTACAAGTTTAATAGTTGGTTACGTTGTTATATACCCATAAGTCTAATAATTGCAATGAGTACAATTATTATGGAAAATAGTATTATCATGGAAAATACTTTAGTGGGTTATTTAATTTAGTAATGTTTAAACTTTATTTTATATGTAAAAGTAGGTTATGTAATAAGGTAAAGTAAGTTTAGTCAAAAATAGCTTACTTACCAAAGTATAAGGACTAGTTAGCAAGTTAGAAAATATAGGGTAGGGTGCTTAACACTCTTAAATACCCCCCTTCATTAATGAAGGGGTAGGCTTGTAATCTCACTTCTCCTCCTTATTTCTCTTTTCCTTTTATAAAATTAAAAATTAGTGAAACTTGCCTTCCTCTCTTATTCTCTATATGCTTAACCGATTTCTAAGTGTGATTCAATATCTTATGACCTAACACAACTGGAGTCACCTCTTTAATCTTAGCCATGTAGACATAATGTGCTTTCAATTCCTAATCTTCTGATTCTTCATCTGAATCCTGCACCCAATCATGTTGCTATGTACTTAACTGAATCCCATCTTCCTGTGGCTTACATATCATCATCTTTTTCTTATGATAAGAAGAATCCATTGTCCTTTTTTATTTCTTGCACACCTTAGCTACATGCCCAAACTCTTTATAGTTGAAAAATTGAATCCCATTTGGTTGCACTATGTGAGTCCCTATAGTTCCCCTGTTCTTAGCAACATTAACAGCCCTCTAATCTTAGAGTGTTATCAACATTCTTGTTCTTGGTATTTGAAGAAGTTCTAAGGTTGTTGTTGGTAGGTTTGTAGATCTTCTTAAAGGATGTTAAGATTCATGCCATTAACTTGTAAATTTCCTTGTCCCTTGGAGTCTCTTTTGCATCACTAACAACTTCATGATCTGACTCAGGTGGAGAAGGAGCTTTAGCAATCTCTTTACCTTTGTTTCGGGTAGCATCTTATGATTTGGTTGTTGGTGTTTAAGTGTAGTAAACGGGTTTTGGCTGATTATGGTAAACTGGTTGTTGAGTAGCAACAACAAGTGCAAGTGGGTTAACATTCCTTGCTTGTCTTTCTTCTCTAATCTCATTTACTTCAGTTTGATGTTGCTTCAGGATGTCAAAGATTTTGTGGTAGGTTATTGTCTTCAGATAACAACATTGCTTGGCAATCGTCACAAACCTTTGTTGTTGGGAATTAAAAGTCTTCATACTTAGTACTGCTAAGCCAAGAGTTAGTACTGCTCAAGTTACAACTGCCAGTACTAACTAGTTAGTACTGCTAGAGTAAGTTAGTACTGCCAGTACTAATTTAAGACTGCTGAAGGACTTAAGACTGTTAAAGGACTTAAGACTGCTGGATGAAGATTAAGACTGCTAAAGTGATAAAGACGTGTAAAGTAATAAAGACGTGTCAAGAGATTTGTATTGACTTATTCAGAGTATATTCTATATAGTTAGAAAGATACGTATAAGATTAGAATTCTAGAAGATTTGTAGTTATCTTGTAAAGGACTCCTTAGTGTATAAAAGGAGATCCTAGGTTATGATGTTACATTGAAATTTTTGATATATAGCTTCAAGGTTGTAAACCCTAGTACTACACAGAGTACTCGTATTATTGATAATAATAATACTGGAGCTTTTCAGTAATATCATTGTTGATATAGTTTACTGTTTTATTAATATTCATATAAGTATTAAAGAGTAGATTCCACATACTCTTTAGTATTCACAAAGTTCCTACCATAGTTGTTTTTGATTTATCCAAAGTAACTTAACCTTTACAAGCAAAGAAATTGATCTTAAGTTGGGATCAACAAGTGGTATCAGAGATTGTGTTTTGAAACTTTGGTCTAGAAGAAACTAACAAGAAGAACTCTTTACTCACAAGAAAGAGATGGATCTAGAAACTGCTCAAACCACTACTACTGCAAAGTTGCCCATTCTCAAACAGGGTGAATATGATACGAGAAGGCTAAGAATTGAGCAATACTTTCAAGTACAAGACTATGCTCTATGGGATGTGATAGAGAATGGAAACTCATTCAAACCTGCAGCTAAAACAACAACATATGCTGATGGTACCTCAACTACACTAATACCATGTCTTATAACTACTAAAGAAAAAGCTCAAAAGGAGAATGATGTGAAGGCAAGAAGTATGTTACTGATGACACTTCCTAATGAACATCTAATCACATTTAATCATTACAAGGATGCTAAGACTTTGTTTGCTGCTATACAAACAAGATTTGGTGGTAATGAAGCCACAAAGAAGACTCATAAGACTTTTCTGAAGCAAATGTATGAGAACTTTAGTGCTCTAAGCACAGAGTCTCTTGACTCTATTTTTAACAGGCTTTAGAAAATTGTAAGTCAGCTGGCTATCTTAGGTGAAAATATTTCACAAGAAGATCTCAATTTAAAATTTTTGAGAAGTCTGCCTTCTGAGTGGAATACTCATGTTGTGGTCTGGAGGAATAAATCTGATCTAGACACAATGAGTTTTGATGATCTCTACAATAATTTTAAGATTGTTGAACAAGAGGTTAAAGGAACTGCAAGCTCAAGCTCAAGTTCAAGTTCTCAGAACATGGCTTTTGTGTCATCTCCTAGCAGTACTAATGAAGTTAATAGTGCTTATGGAGTTAGTACTTCTAACACTCAAGTTAGCACTGCTTGCACTTAAGTCAGCACTGCTAGTACTCAAGATAATACTGCTAACTTAAGTGATGCCACTGTTTATGCATTTTTGGCTAGTCAACAAAACAGGTCTCAACTTGTACATGAGGATCTTGTACAAATCCATGAAGATGACTTAGAAGAGATGGATTTGAAGTGGCAGTTAGCATTGCTGAGCATGAGGACAAGAAGGTTTTTCCAAAAAAACTGGAAGAAAGATCACTATTAATGGTGTGCGCACGCTGACTATGACAAGTCAAGGTGGACGTGTTTCAACTTCCTACAAGATGGGACATTTGCTACGGGAGTTTTAGAGGAACCCTAGGAAACCAAGATAGCAGGAACAGGAATCAAGATAACTCTAGAAGGACTGTAAATGTAGAAGAAACTTCTTCCAAAGCCATGTTGGCTATTGATGGAACTGGTTTTGACTAGAGCTATATGGCAGATGATGAAGTCCCTACAAACATGGCTCTTATGGCTTTTTTAGATTCTAAGGTACACAATGACAAAACTTGTTCAAAAACCTATGTAAAAAGATTTGAAACTCTTAAAACTCAACTTGATGATTTAAGAATAGAGTTTAACAAATCTGAGTTCAATTTAGGCTAATTATAAAGAGGTTAGGCATCTATAGTAGGTGCAATTATCTTTTACGAAAATAATAAGGTTTATTTTTTGTAAGAAACCTTGCTGTCCTAAAAGAGATATCTCATTAAAGACTCAGAAATTTAGTATGCTTAAATGTGAGTTTTAGAAAGCTTAAGCAAAAAAAAGAAAGCATCATATTTAAATTAAAAATTTTGTTAATCCGTTATCAGAGTCTAGACAAATTAATAGGGAGTCAGAATAACTGATAAGTATGAAAGGGTCTGGGGTTGTTAAGCCATAATGCTGTTCCACCCCCCCTCCCCCACCCTATAAGGATTATTTTCACCCTGAACCTTGATTGTCTAACTCTAGTCTAGAGGAGTTCCAACAGCCTGAGTTTGAAGGATATGGACCTAAGACTAGTAAGATTGTCAGTGAAGATACTTCTAATGAGGATAGGGAATCTCCTGATGCCCTATTAGTTGAGGAGTTGGTTTCAAATGATAAGTTAAAGAAGAAAACTATTTTTCCTACTGTTGCTAAGATAGAATTTGTTAGACCTAAACAACAAGAAAAACCCACTTAGGAAACGTTAAGTATGCTAAAAATGTACAGGTCACAAGGTCTTGGAAATCAAGAACTGGAATAAATCAGACAGTCACAATAGCTAGGAAGTGACTTTGTGGATGTACAATAAGTTGTTTTGTCTTGTCGGAAGTTTTAACCATGTGCCGGCTGACTGTAATTACCATCAAAGGGAAAGGGTGGTATCTGAGAATAATTATACAAGGGTGAATTATAATTATTCTGCTAAAAAGGCTCACTCTAGTGCTCACAGGAACATAGTTCCAAAAGTAGTTTTAATGAAAACTGGCCTAAGGCTACTTAATACTGCTATGCCTGTTAATACTGCTCATTCCAAAACTACAGTTTATAGTGCTAGACCAATGTCACATTTTTCTAAATCAGCACAATTAATTGTAAAGAGGACCTATCAAATAAGAACAGCATTAACTAACAAAAATTTTAGTCAAAAAGTTAATACTGCTAAGGGAAACTTTTATACTGCTAGGCCAAAAGCAGTTAATACTGCTAGGCCAAATTCAGCAGTAGTTAATGCTGTTAGGGCAAATCATGTTAATGCTATTAAGGCCTCAGCATGTTGGGTTTGGATACCTACCAAACTTAATAGTGCATCAATTACTTTGAAGAAACATAATTATATTGATGCACGAGGCAGATCCAAGTCAATGATAGCTTGGGTCCCCAAAGGAAACTAATTTCCTTATTTTTATGTGCAGGGTGGGTCTCTACCAAAAGAAGATCAAGTCTATGTTGACAGTGGATGCTCGAGGCACGTGACAGGGAACATGTCCTATCTCTCAGACTTCAAGGAATTTGATGGAGGATATGTTACCTTTAGAGGAAGAGCCAAAGGAGGGACAATTACTAGTAAAGAAACTCTTAAAACTGGTAAGCTTGATTTTGAGGATGTGTACTTTATCAAGGAGTTACATTTTAACCTTTTTAGTGTTTCATAGATGTGTGACAACAAGAACAGTGTTCTTTTTTTATGACACTCGATGTTTTGTTTTGTTTCCTGACTTTAAGTTAGCTGATGAGAGTCAGGTTTTACTTAAAGTTCCTAGAAAGAATAATATGTACAGTGTTGATATGAAGAATATTGTTCCTAATGAGAGTTTAACTTGTCTTGTTGCAAAGGCCATACTTGATGAATCAATGCTATGGCATAGGAGGCTAGGTCATGTAAATTTTAAAACCATTAATAAACTTATTAAGGAAAATCTTGTGAGAGGTTTACCTACAAAATGTTTTGAAAATGACCAAACTTGTGTTGCTTGCCTTAAGGGAAAGCAACACAAAGCCTCTTATAAGTCCAAGATTCAGAACTCTATTACTCAGCCTTTATTCATGTTGCATATGAACTTGTTTGGTCTAACTTTTATGAGCAGCTTAATGAATAAGAAATATTGTCTAGTTATCACTAATGATTATAGCATATTTACTTGGGTTTTATTTTTAGCAACTAAGGATGAAACTAGTGGCATTCTTAAGAGCTTTATAACTGAGATAGAAAATCTAGTTGATAAGAAAGTAAAGATAATCAGATGTGACAATGGAATAGAGTTTTAAAATAAAGTTATGAGTGAGTTTTGTGAAAGAGCATAAGAAGAAATTTAGGTATAGCTAGACTCCTCAACAAAATGGTGTAGCTGCGAGAGAAGAATTAGACACTAATTGAGGGCTGCTAGAAACATTGCTTACTGACTCTAAGTTATCTACTACATTTTGGGCTGAAGCAGTTAATACTGCTTGCTATGTGCAGAATAGGGTATTAGTAGTTAAGCCTCATAACAAGACCCCTTATGAACTATTTAGAGGTAAAACACCTTCTCTAAGCTTTATGAGACCATTTAGGTGTCATGTTGCCATTCTTAATACCTTAGATTATTTAGGCAAGTTTGATGGAAATTCAGATGAAGGATTCTTTATTGGATACTCAATGAATAGTAAGGCTTTTAGGGTATACAACATTAGAACAAGGAAAGTAGAAGAAAACTTGCATATTAGGTTCTTAGAGGATAAGCCTATTATTGCAGGTGTTGGACCAAAGTGGCTGTTTGATATTGATGTTCTAACAAAATCAATGAATTATGTGCCAGTTGTTGCAGGTAGAAAATCTAATGATTATATAGGTACAGAAGAAAGTATTGGTGCAAGTCATTCTAGCAAGGAGACAGGATCTAGCCAAGACTACCTTTTGATGCCACTATGGAAAGATGGTTCACTATTTAATTCTTCTTCAAAGAAAGCTAGCAATGATGAACCACAACCTTCTAGTGATGCTGGAAAGAAGGATGATGAAGGTTTAAGTAAATAAAGTGGAATTGATGATCAAGAGAGGCCTGAAAAATTGTTCCTCAGTTGTTATATACTTGCTGGGCCAAGTTATTAATAAATGGCAAGTACAAATATTAATACTTGTAGTCTTAATATTAATACTGTTAGTCCAACAGTTACTACTGCTAGGTCAAATGGCTATCAAACTGAACCAGACATGTTTTCTTTAGGAGATAACGCTACACTTGAAGCCACACATGCTGATTTCTTTGGTGATGAAACAGAAGTGGATATAGCAAACATTAACTACCAACATATCCAGTTACTTTACTCTAATACAAGAATCTATAAAGAATAATTCACTGATCATGTGTTTGGAGATGTGTAGTTGGTGTACAAAACAAGAAATGACAAAGACTACAAATGAACAAGGGTTTATTAGTGCTGTTTATGAAGAGAAAACTCATGAAGACCTTCAGAATTATCTATTTGCTTGTTTTCTATCACAAATAGAACCCAAAAAGGTGATTCAAGCTTTGACAGATCCAAGCTGGATAGAAGCAATGCAGGATGAGCTTCTACAGTTTAAATTGAAACAGGTTTGGCCCTTGGTGGATTTACCACATGGTAAAAGAGCCATTGGTACTAAATGGGTGTACAGAAACAAGAAAGATGAATGAGGCATTGTAATCAGAAACAAGGTAAGACTGGTTGCATAGGGTTACACTCAAGAAGAGGGAATAGATTATGATGAGGTTTTTGCTCCAGTTGCTAGGATTGAAGCAATTAGGCTATTCTTAGCCTATGCCTCATTCAAAGACTTTGTTGTGTACCAGATGGATATGAAGAGTGCATTTCTGTATGGCAAGATTGAATAGGAAGTCTATGTCTGTCAACCTCTAGGGTTTGAAGATCCAGAGTTCCCTGACAGAGTTTATAAGGTAGAAAAGGCATTATATGGTCTACATCAAGCTCCTAGAGCCTGGTATGAGACTTTGCCTACTTATTTATTGGAAAATGGATTTTAAAGAGGAACAATAGATAAGACTTTGTTCATTAAAAGAGTCAAAAGTGATATTCTACTAGTTCAAGTATATGTTGATGATATCATTTTTGGATCTACTAAAAAGGAGTTATGCACAGAGTTTGAGAAATTGATGCACAAGAAGTTCCAAATGAGTTCTATGGGTGAGCTCACTTTCTTCTTAGGACTACAAGTGACACAGAAAGATGATGGGATTTTCATCAGTCAAGACAAGTATGTCAGATTGAATTGAAGAAGTTTGGTTTTTTTACTCTATGGTTTGGAAGTATAAACTTAGGACTCCAAAGACCACTTGCTTAAGGACTTACAGAAAGTGAGATGTTTTGTTCACTTATATAGATCAATGATTGGTATCTATTGAAGTAATTTTTCTAACAGCTTCTAGGCTTCCTGATTATAATTTTTGCTTTTGTGCTTGTGCAATTTTCAAGTCACACCTAAAGTTTCACATCTTCATGCTGTGAAAAAGAATCTTTAGGATACTTGACAAGGTCAACTAAATTGGGCCTTAGTATCATTAGGGTCTCACTATTTAACTCCTGGAAGCTCTTTTTCTGAAAGTGACTATGTGGGTGCAAGTTTAGACAGTGCGGAAATCCACAACAGTGGGGTTTGTTCAATTTCTTGGGAGCTGATTGATCTCATGCATTGTAAGAAGCAACTCGTAGTTTCCAAAACGCTACTACTGAACGAAGAGTATGTTGGCGGCATTAGTTGTTGGTGGACAGGTGTTTAATGATTCAAATCAAATGCTGGATTATGATACCATTTCATGTAATATCAAAGATTTTTCATTACAATGATAAGCACATCTGCATGTTAAGATTCCATTGTTTCACTCAAAAGACTAGCACATTGAGATTAGACATCATTTTTTTAGAGATTCCAAAATAAGAGAAAACTTATTCAGATGATCAAGATTCAATACTGATCAGAATGTTGTTAGTTAGATTTGCTCACAACAAGCATTTAATATTGGAGAATTCTCATATCTTAATTGCACGTATTGATATGCTTACCTCTGAAGTATTGATTGATTGGGAGGTAATTGTGTTAATATGCAGCGGATTTATGCACAATTGATGCTGAAAATGAATGACAGCAACTAATTATGAACTTCAAGTTAGTGTTGTTGGCCTAACTTTCTACTGGTAAGTATAGTTAAAATTGTTAGTCAAAATTATTATTATTAAGAGGAAAATGCTTTGGATTGTATTTTCTTGGTTTTGGACTAACACTTACAGGATAAGCAAAGCAGTATGGTTAGATTTGGTAATACCAATTGTGGAGTTTGTTAGAGAAAAAGTAAGCTTAAAAGAATTAAGAGAAAACAAAAGCAAACAGAGAGAATTGTAAGCAAAAAGAAATGAGAGATCTAGTGAGTTCAAAAACAGAAAGAGAGATGTGTGAAACAAAAACAGACAGAGAGAATTGTAAGCAAAAAGAAATGAGAGATATAGTGAGTTCAAAAACAAAAAGAGAGATGTGTGAAACAAAAACAGACAGAGTGATTCAGTGAGAAAAAGAATTGAGAGATAAGGTGAGAATAAAAACAGAAAGAGAGCTTGTGAGAATCAAATTGATGATGGAAATGCTTTTTGGAACGAAATTGAGGTTAAAACTGGTAACTTAAAAGTTAGTACTGATGGGCTTTACTTAGTACTGTTAGGCTAAACTTAGTACTGCTAGGCTACCGTTAATGTTGTTTGGGGAATAACAGATTTTTCTTAATTAAATATAGCCGTTGAGATAATTCTGCCAAATACTTCGCTTATAGGTTACCTTATTCTGGATAATTCATAATCTTTCTTTCAATCACGAGATTTCTTCAAGATAAATCCAGTCGGTCCAATCAAAACCTTAAGTGCTATCTATATAATCTCAATTGCCTTTGCCAAACACACATACTCTCATA
>BQNB010093196.1:0-26430 GCA_026074375.1 Tanacetum coccineum | reverse complement strand
GGATCTCACTAGTTTCATCCTTAGTTCTTAAAAAGAAAACCCATGAAAATCTACTATAATCATCAGTTACTACCAGGCAGTATTTTTTATGCAATAAACTACTCACAAAAGTTGGACCAATATACGTAACTACTCACAAAAGTTCATCCTTTTTTTTTAAGTATCCAGACGACGCCCTTTTAGTGACACTTTTTTAGTCACTAAATCATCACTTTGGAAACCATATATGTAACGAGCAGAATTAGGGTTTTAATTATCTCTGCTTCATTCCCAAAAACAAACACGAACATTTTTTTTTTATTTTTTTTTAAAGACAACCCTTTAAAAGTGTCGCAAAAACCCTAAAAACACCATAAATCGATCATAGACCAACAGAAAACTTCGACTTCTTCACATCATAAAGTCGACTTCAAATACACCTTGTAACATCCTAGATATCAAGAGCAACCCGCTCTGATACCACTTGTTGATCCCACGCCTTGATCGGTTCTTTAGAATATAAAGAGTTTGTTACCTTGGAAGATTCCAAAATAACAAAGATTGAGACTTTGTGAATATACCAAAGTGTATGCGGAAACTACACTTTGATACTCTAGAGAAATATATATGAATGAAACAGTAACAATCACTCACAAACAATAAACACAAAATCACTGCTCCAATATTATAAAAATACGAGTACTCTCTAAGTACTGGGGTTACACAACCTTGAAGCAATAACAAATTCTCTCTAAGTATATCTTCTTAAAGTTCCTAAACTATCACTACTACTATGGATCTCCTTTTAAAGAAATACAGGAACCTTTACACATATATTCCTATCTATTAGGAACAATTACACTATTTAAAAACTAAAATATCCCGAAATGCTCTCCATGCATTCTTTATCTTACTATAATCATCAGCTTTGACCTGATTAAAAAATATATGTGGTAACGTAGCTGTAAGCTGTAATTAAAAAGTGTAAAATTACGAAAAAAAGCATACAACCTAATTAAAAAAATTATAATTTTATATTCGAGGGTATAAATGTAATTTTATAAAAAACTGCTTGCAGCAATTCTGAAATGCTTCTTCAATAAGCATTTGAGATTGAAGTGGTTAAAGAATATTCAAATGCTTGTTGAGGTGTTGTCAAACAAAATTTTCATCTAAAATGCTTAACGCTTCTAAACGCTTATCGCCGGACAAGAATTTACCGTAACATAACTCTATCAAATGAAAATGAGTATTACTAAAAAATTATTTTTTCACAATTCCCATAAAAAAACAATCTAATCGACAAAATAAAACAAAAGACCAAAACACAAAATAGGTAAGACAGCTTTTTTAACCAAAAAGAGAAGCCACATAAACTCACAAAATCAAAACATAAATGCAAACCATTTAAACCACAAAAGCATTACATATAATTAAATTCAAATTATATGCAGAATTAAACTCATGTCCTTTTTCAATTTTTTGTCAACTGGGTATGCTTAATTTTGTATAAATTGAACTGGGTCTGTTTCAGAATTATATAAAAGTGTTCATGGTTTTCTCTAGGTGTGATTGATATATTTTTATAAAAAAATCTTGAAATTTTTATAAACTTATGATGACTGGTTCAAGCTCTGTTGTACCTGAAAAGTTTCCAGCAGGTCTCAGGGTGCTTGTTGTTGATGATGATCCTATTTGGTTAATGATCCTGGAAAGGATGTTGAAGAAATGCAACTATGAAGGTACTTGTATAAACACACATTTTAACACTCACTGTGTGTTGTGTTAAATTTTCTTTAGTTTTGGTTCATTCAACAAGGAAAAAAGAAGTTGGTTAGATTTGTGGATTATAATCTTTCTAAATGATATATAAAATCTTGTTGTGATATAATAAAAATGTTGGTAAAATTGTTAAAGATTTGCATGGATTTGTTGTGAGTTATGGGGTGTTTGGGATTTCATATTAAATTTGTTTATGTGCTAATTGTGTTTTGATATAACAAATAAAAAAAATTGAGGTTGTTTTTTATTGCTAATTTAAGTTTTGATTGCTTTTTTAAACTGGCTATCTTATTATTTGTGTGAGAAATGGATATTTTATACAACAAATAAACAGTTTTATGGGTGTTTGAGGTTCTTATGTAAGTTATTGTTTTATACCAACTATTTATCTCCTACAACTATTTATCTCCTCAATATGTTTAATGCAAATATGTAAATAGTTTTGTGGGTGTTTGAGATTGTGTATTTATACGATTTATTTCGTTATCTGCTAGTGAAATAAGATGTTTTCAGAGTTTGATAAGCAATCCAAAACACGTACCCGCATTTTCCCTTGATGCAATGGAACTTTGTTATGTTGTCCAATTAGGCTTTTATTTTGCTTGTTTTACTGAATAAAAAATGTTAAATGCATGTGGTATTGAATTGTCTTCTGACGGAAATAACTGTTTTTATTTGCAGCAACTGTATGCAATAGAGCTGAGACTGGATTATCGTTGTTGAGAGAAAACAAGAATGGGTATGATATAGTTTTGAGTGATGTTCATATGCCCGATATGGATGGATTCAAATTACTTGAACATATTGGCCTTGAAATGGACCTCCCTGTTATCAGTAAGTCAACTAATTTATGTAAAATTACTTCTTGTTTATCGAGTTCTAAATTTCTCTTTCGTTAACAATATGACTGTTCTTTTGACATTCATGTTTTTATGTTTAATATCTTTCATAATCGGCGAATTTTGCATGAGTCAACCACTGTTTCATTTGGGTTTGTCCTTTTGACTTTTGATATTGAGATAGCCAATGCCATGATTAATTTATAGTACGTGAGTCATGTTTGTTTGTGGATTTAGTATCTTGATCATGAGCTAAGTTAATGTATTAGCATTTGAGTTCCAGTAACTGGTGGATTTTGTATAATCGAGGGTATTATCTGTACGTCGACCACCGTTAGTTTGACTATTTTGTTGTCGACTTGTAATATTTAAATTGGTTACTGATATGATCTCATGGTTTGTTTAATTATGGTCATATTGACAGTGATGTCAGCTGATGATGGATGTGAAGTAGTTATGAAGGGTGTTACGCACGGTGCATGTGATTATCTAATAAAACCTATTCGTATTGAGCGGTTACAGAACATATGGCAACATGTGGTTCGGAAAAGGAAATATGAATGGAAAGATATGGAGCGAATAGCAAATGCTGAAGACGTTGAACAAAATCAGAAAGTTCCAGAAGATGGGGACCATTCGTCTTCAGCAAATAAAGGGCATAACTGGAGAAATGTTAAAAAGAGGAAAGACGAGGAGGAGGATGAGTGTGAAGAAAGAGAAGAGTCTTCTTCTTCAAAAAAGCCTCGTGTTGTTTGGTCTGTTGAGTTACATCAACAGTTCATGTCAGCAGTTAATCAGCTCGGGATCGAGAGTAAGAAGCCTCCTACCCATTTTAATACATTTATTTTTATTAGTATTATTAAATCTTTAAAATATCAACTAAATTGGTAAACACTATAATCTTCATCATTTGTTTCTTAACATGTGACTAAGAATCTGAGACAAACTGTTGTGTCAAAAGTTTGTCTAACTCGTGCCCTACTGCCCTAAGGGTACAAGTGAAGCGCAATTATTAATATACATTACCATTTATACCCGTTTGTTGATATTAGTTATTTTCTAAAAAAAATCCCTTCCAGCAATATTAGTGGCAAATTCAGTAGAATAGAAAGAAAATACAAAATCATATCGAACACAAGTAGTTAATGTTAATTATTTTCCAAGTTTGTAGCAACCGAATCCAGATGTCAAGTGTAGTGTTATTTTTACAATTACCCCCATACTATTGTTGTAATCATATTCAGGGCTTGCGGCATAAATACAAAACCAACACGTAACCGGTTTTTTTTCTTTTTTCCAGAAAATAACCATCAATGTTTTATGTCACCCAACCTTTGTTGCTAATGTGGTACAAAGATGCCATTAGAAAGCTATCTTTAGATAATTTCCTTAAATTATATTTTTGCAATTTTGATAGTTTTTTCTGGCCTACAATAAGTCGGCTTCCAAAAACGATAATAAGAATGAAGTTCCTTACCTTTTTACGCAATTATCCCGTAAAAACAATTACTATTATGTATAAAGATTTAGAAATTGAAAAAAAAAAGTATTTGTGGGTTAACCCCAATCAACCCATCTGGCTTGACCTTCTTTAGATTCGATAGCCGACTCTCGCAGAGTCTTGCTTTGACACCTCCATGCTGCATTACTGCCATTCTTGGATTAAATGATTTTTAGAATGAGGAGTTAGGTTTATATACATATGAATGTTTGTATGGCTTTGTAAGTCTATAACCAAATAGTTTAAAAGTGATTTATAATTTATAACTTACTGCAGAAGCTGTGCCAAAGAAAATCTTGGAGTTGATGAACGTTCCAGGCCTAAGCAGAGAAAACGTCGCGAGCCATCTTCAGGTATTACTAATAACAACATTATACGAAGTTTTTCAATATTCAATATTATTGCATTCTGAAGTTTGAGTATCTGGGTGCAGAAATACCGTCTTTATCTTAGGAGGCTCAATGGATCACAACATATGGGCTCAATGAATGATTCATTTATGGATAGCCCCGAGGCCGGCTACAGGTCAATGTCATCAGTCAACGGGTTTGATCTTCAAACAATGACTGGTGCTGGTCAATTTCCTGGTCAAAGCTTTGCGACACTCCGAGCAGCGATGCTTGGTCGTTCAAATAATATATTTAGCTTTGAAAATCAGAAAATGCAGTATGGACAAGTCAACAAAAGTCAGCCACTTCATGGCATTCCAACTAACATGGGACCTAATCAGTTTGTGGGGTTGCGTCAATCTCGCCAGAATTCGTTTGATGGTGTTAATAATCAAGTACTTGTACCAATGGCTGGTCAAGGTCAAAGTGAAAGTCAAAGTCAGCCAAACATCAATCGTCATGTGTTGTCACATGGCCTAGGAGTGAAGTTGCCATCGGGTGGTGGGATTGTTCCAAGTTACAGTATGTTAAATGATTCTGGCTTTCAAGACTCTTATACTTCTCACAAGAAAATGGGATCTATTGTACCTTTCTCTGCAGATGATGGAAGTGTGACCCACCTTAATGGTGCCAGGAACGATAAAATGAGATACGCTGAGGAATACAACCAAGATGGCCTCCTGGCTGCAATTATTAAGGTCCGTGTTCTTCAATCATAAATCTTTGTGATGCATCTTTATGGTTGTGTATTTTGTGTCATGTTTCATCCATTTTCCACTAAAGTCACCTATATATTTTCTCAATCACATAAACCACTCTCTATTAGTGTTCCATAGCTTAATTTTTTTTAAAACCGGTTAGATTTGACTACTGAAATGGAACAGTTACTAAATTTGATTACATACTATTTTGATGATCTCTTTATTCCAAGTTTTACCAGAAATGATAAGTAACATAGAAAAAGAACCACTAGTAGTAACCACATCTCAGAAGTGTAAAAGCTAGCCAATATAATGTCAGAACAATAGAACGATATTAAAATTTGAGTGGTTTTTACAGTTAATAAAACTTTGACTGACATTAACTTGGTTACTCTTTAATGATTTTTACCTGATAATTTACTTAAAAAATTATACGGAAACCATTTTGGCGTTCTGACTTCTGAAATTTGGTGATGTAGCCGAAGCAAGAAGGGTTTAGACAGGTGGAAAGAGAGCTTGGCTATGATGGGTACCCTTTGGATGATCTTCCTGGTTTAACTTAAGGCTCGTAAGCAAACTTTTTTTAAGTGTTTTGGAATCAAGTTAGTATTAAACTTACGTGGTGTTAACATTGTTTTTAGCTTGTGGCTGAGATCATATGCATGCATTAGAATTTTTGACTGTTTTTATATTCAACATACTGTTGGTAAAAACATCCAAAAATTCGGTTTTATTTATCATACTTAGATTTGTTTTCATAAAGTTGGTACTGGTTTTTAAATTTTCATCAAGTATTTTCTACATATTTGGGTTGTGGTCCTTGTGGATGTGACGAGTATTTTATTTTTCCATCTTTTTTATGGTTTGGGCCGATGGGAGTATAGACACAAGCTGGTTTGATTCAGGATCTTAAATAAGATAAAAGCCAAACTGCTACATGGTCGCATGGTATAGGGTCAATGCAACCATTTGTATGTGATCCCAAGGTCTTTTAGTGATTTGTTGGTCCTTGTGTTTCGAGGATGTGCTCGTTGAAACAAAACAATATTCAATAATTCAATCCTGTCGAAGTATGATGGCATGAACTATCGACCAGGGGTTGAAACAAAGATTGATAATCCGTTTATCACATAACATTTTGCTAAGCCAGCTTCATTTGGGTGTGGGGATTATTTCTTCAGCAGGCTTAAATTCTTTGTGTAAAATATTTGATGTTTTATTAGTCCTTGTCTACTTCGTCGGATTTATGAATGAAAAAGAAAGCCAACCCCTCGTCGTTGCAAGTCGAGTGTCGTAGAAGTCGTTGTACTTTGAAGGTTGTTTTAGTTGTAGTACTAGTGTCATTAATTAAGATTATCGTGTTGTGTCGTTGTAATTAGGGGTGTCAGTAGGGTCGGGTTGACCCGACCCGAACCCGATAAGACTTATCGGTCGGGTTAAATCAGGTTAAGAATTTTGTCGGGTTATTTTGACCTGAACCCGATAACCCGGTAGTGTTATCGGGTCGGGTTAAGGTTATATAATTAATATTATCGGGTCAACCCGATGACCCGAAAATCAATGTTTTTTTTCTTGAGTAATAATTTTTAAAAGCCCAATACCATTATAGCAATGGGTTTCTTCAAATCTATTCAGCTTACTAGTTTGAAAATAGTATTCTTAGTCGGTTAGTGTGGCATGTAGTTGTGGTTTCAGTGAAGATTAGGTTAATCGTATTGATCTGGTCCGTACTGTTGGAATGATAAAAACCCCGTAGGTATAATTTTATTAATGACCATTATTTATAATGGTGAAAACCCTAATACCCTAAACCCACAAACCGGGCTTGGGCATATTACATAAATAACTTTGACTAACATTAATTACTTTGACTAACACTAACATATATCCTCTAATACTCCCCCGCAGTTCGAGTGGCGAAATCGCGAAAGCTCGGACTGAAGAAGAAAATGAAGAAAGCAAAATAAAACAATAAACCAAAATAAAACGGGATACCCCAAAGTATCCCCTATTCTAATTTTTGTTTACGGATAACCAAAGTATCCGAAGGATAAACCAAAGTATCCCAAACAGTCGTCTCGGGAATAAGAACCCTAGATTCGACACCAACAAAAGTCGTCTCGGGAATAAGAACCCTAGATTCGACACCAACAAAAGTCGTCTCGGGAATTAATACCCTGGATTCGACATAAAAAAACAATTAAATAACTATAATGATAGAGTTGCAGAGTCAACACCAAAACCACCAATGACAGAACACAAAATCTTCTCTTTAGCTTTCCCATCACTCCTTCCCTTAGCTTTCGTTTCAAACAAATCCTTCCTGTCCATCATCTACTAACGACAATCAGTAGTAGTCCTATAGACCAATTAATGAATCAATACTGGTATTTTGCTATTTTGTTGATGAGCCACTTGTGGATATGATTTTAATGGCAAACAGCAACAAGATAAAGAACAGTAAGGTAGATATGTGGTTTTCATTGTGTCCAATTTTTTTATTTTTTTGGATCTTTGGTTTTATTGACGAGAGGGAGGTGAGTGGTCTCTGATACCATGTTGGAATGATAAAAACCCCGTAGGTATAATTTTATTAATGACCATTATTTATAATGGTGAAAACCCTAATACCCTAAACCCACAAACCGGGCTTGGGCCTATTACATAAATAACTTTGACTAACATTAATTACTTTGACTAACAACTTTGACTAACAACTTTGACTAACATTAATTACTTTGACTAACACTAACATATATCCTCTAATACGTACGATATCGCATTTTATCGTTGAATGGACTAGGTATTTGTTTGTTATTTTTCAGTTAGTACAAAATTCGTGTCGGGTTAGCGAAGTGCTGGAAGTCCCTTGTTTCTCTTTAGCTTTCACATCACTCCTTCCCTTAGCTTTCGTTTCAAACAAATCATTCATGTCCATCATCTACTAACGACAATCAGTATTAGTCCTATAGACCAATTAATGAATCAATAATGGTATTTTGCTATTTTGTTGATGAGCCACTTGTGGATATGATTTTAATGGCAAACAGCAACAAGATAAAGAACAGTAAGGTAGATCTGTGGTTTTCATTGTGTCCAATTTTTTTATTTTTTTGGATCTTTGGTTTTATTGACGAGAGGGAGGTGAGTGGTCTCTGATACCATGTTGGAATGATAAAAACCCTATAATTTTATTAATGACCATTATTTATAATGATGAAAACCCTAATACCCTAAACCCACAAACAGGGCTTGGGCCTATTACATAAATAACTTTGACTAACAACTTTGACTAACATTAATTACTTTGACTAACACTAACATATATCCTCTAATACGTACGATATCGCATTTTATCGTTGAATGGTACTGGTACAAATTGTAATGGTTTGAATCTCATACTTCAATAGTCTTATACTTCACATAATGATTCTAGATAGATAGTCTTAATTATACGTCACATGAGTGATCATGTATAATATTCACTTGAAAAAGTTGGTACTGAGTTTTGATTTTTAACGTTATAAAGTTCTTGGCCACTTGTACTTTGGCACTAAACTGGCTACTGGTTTGATTATCAATGATGTTTGGATAATGAGACCCCTAGCAAATTCTGTAAGGGAGTCCAGTTTACTGTCCCACTATCTGATGGTAAGACTATACGCATGATATAACAAACATATAGGAGTACAGATTGTGTTTTAACCTAGGAAATAAGATTCCATTTTAGCTTGTTTGTTCTCTTGTCTTATTTAGCAGTTTCAAAAATCTGTTCACCCGAGATCACCCGACCCGAATACCCGAACCCAATAACCTGATTCGTTTATTGAGTCGGGTTGTGGGTAAGCTTTTAAAAATCAAAACCCGACTAAACCTGACCCGATAACACCCTTAGATGCAATTCCTAGCATCTTGCTAGTTCTTAATTATTTGTAAATATAACGCCTTTCAAAAGAAAAAAAAGCCGGTTAATTTACTTCGCTGAAAAGGAGCAGAATTAGTCGAACCCTTATTCTTATCTATATTTTTTTTTTGTTAGGTTGAAGTCTTTTCTTTTTGTTAGGTTGAAGTCTGGGGAGAAAAATACCGTCTTTGCAAAGCATTCTTGGCCACTTGTACTTTGGCACTAAACTGGCTACTGGTTTGATTATCAATGATGTTTGGATAATGAGACCCCTAGCAAATTCTGTAAGGGAGTCCAGTTTACTGTCCCAGATGGTAAGACTATACGCATGATATAACAAACATATAGGAGTACAGATTGTGTTTTAACCTAGGAAATAAGATTCCATTTTAGCTTGTTTGTTCTCGTCTTATTTAGCAGTTTCAAAAATCCGTTCACCCGAGATCACCCGACCCGAATACCCCGAACCCAATAACCTGATTCGTTTATTGAGTCGGGTTGTGGGTAAGTTTTTAAAAATCAAAACCCGACTCAACCTGACCCGATAACACATTTAGATGCAATTCCTAGCATCTTGCTAGTTCTTAATTATTTGTAAATATAACGCCTTTCAAAAGAAAAAAAAGCTGGTTAATTTACCTCGATAGTTTCCGATCAAAAAAGTTGCTTTTCGCCATTGAAGATAAGCTAGTCATCGGCCGGTTGGGGGGGGCCGAGCACCCCCCAGCCCCCCACTGGCTCCGTCATTGTCCGTGTAAGATTATAAAGTTAAAAGTGAACATTTAGAAACAAATAGTAATAATTAGTTGTAGTTTGCTTGTAAAGTGATACTGTACAATACTTGTTAGGCGAAGATCTTTGAGAGAGACTCGTACGAAAAAACAAATACTAGTATAAAATACCAAACATAACCAAATCCTAATCCACAATTTTAACCCCTCAAACCAAACTGCCCTTTAAGGTACACAATCAAACTTGCTAGAATTTAAAACTTGACAACCAAGAATCCCAACGGCTATATCCCCACGAGTTCACCACCTTTCCAGCTTTCGACCACAAGCCTCAAAAAGGCAAAAATACCTTTTTGACAGCCAAGCTCCCACAAGTTTTAGTATAGGTACTTCCAAACACTCTCACAACTCCACTATAAAAACACCGGACACTTCATACTAGCTTCAATATATACAAGAACAGCAAAAACCCTCATCACTTTAAAACCGATAAAATGGGTAAAAGAAGATCACCCACATTCCAAAAAGTCTCAAACCTCATCAAAATGTACATTCTCATAGCTAAAATGAGATTAATCTATCTCAAAAAATCAACTAAATTTAGCAAGTTTAAGTCCTTGAAGCATTACAATAGCTATGGGTATATTCAAGAACGTCAATACTCTCCATCAAGTACTCCTCTCATTCGTTTTCATCGTCGTAACATGAATGGACGCTCTGTATACTCCATGTCGTTTCTTTCGTGTTTTGGTGGACGGCATTATGATGAGGAATACTCATTTGAATCAGCTAGTGCTATTGTTGAAGTGCATGGAAATGATTCAGAGTTACTTCATGGCGAAGAAGAAGAAGATGATTTAGTAGACGAAAAGGCTGAGAGGTTTATCGAAAGGTTTTATGAAGAGATGAAAAGACAAAGAAGAGAGTCATTATCAGCTAATTTGCCACTTAACAGGTTGCTAGAATATTGAGTTAAATTTGGAAGAAATGTCATTTTTTAAAAATTGTTTATACTTCCGCAGTGGCTTTTCGGAGATTGTGGAAGAAGCGTGACTGGCTTATTATATTTTTCTTATTCTTTTGGGCATGTTATTTATGAATTTTGATCGATTCTTTCTATAACATTTTATTTTCATCGTGTTTTTTTCACACTACTGTTAAGGGGTGAGCATCGGTTCAAAACCGAACCGAACCGAAAACCGAGTTTGGGGAAAAACGCGAACCGAAACCGAACCGAAGTTTACCAAGAAAAACCGAAAACCGAACCGAAACCGAACCGAGCCGACAAAAACCGAACCGAATAGATAGTTTAAGCGTATTTTTCTTTGTTTTGACCCGAACCGACAAAACCGAAACCAAAAATTACATATATACAAAACCGAAAACCGAACCGAAAATGGTCGGTTCGGTTTCGGTCAGTTCGGTTCGGCTCGGTTTGTCGGTTCGGTTCGGTTTTCGGTTGGTTTTGCTCAGCCCTATACTGGATTATTTATACATTTTGTGTACCATCATGTATTTCATAGAATTAGATTGCAACTTTGCTCAATGTTAAACATATCACTTAAGCTTCGAACAGCCACACGTAACCACTGGATCTAACTGTTTCTAACCACTAACCAACTAAATGTACCAATCTTCCATATTTTTTACAGTAGCTTTTAAACATAGCACTTAGGGCTATGCGTCATGTAATATTGTAGGGCTGAGCAAAACCAACCGAAAACCGAACCGAACCGGATAAAACCTGAGCCAGAACTGAACTGATCAAACCGAACCGAACATTTTTCGGTTTCGGTTTTTCGGTTTTGTTATTTTAATTTCGGTTTCGTATGTCGGTTCGGTTCGGTTATGGGGGTTCGGAGTCAAAACACATAAAAAACGCTAAACCATCTATTCGGTTCGATTGGCTCAGTTCGTTTCGTTCGGTTTCGTTCGCGTTTTTCCCCAAACCTCGTTTTTCGGTTCGGTTTTGAACCGATGCTCACCCTTATAATATTGTGAAGGGTGAGCATCGGTTCAAAACCGAACCGAACCGACAAAAATCGAACCGAATCGAAAACCGAGTTTGGGGAAAAACGCGAACCGAAACCGAACAGAAGTTTACCAAGAAAAACCGAAAACCGAACCAAAACCGAACCGAGCTGACAAAAACCGAACCGAATAGATAGTTTAAGCGTATTTTTCTTTGCTTTGACCCGAACCGACAAAATCGAAACCGAAAATTACAAATATACAAAACCGAAAACTGAACCGAAAATGGTCGGTTCGGTTTCGGTCGGTTCGGTTCGGCTCGGTTTGTCGGTTCGGTTCGGTTTTCGGTTGGTTTTGCTCAGCCCTATTGTAGATGTTATCAAAAGTATATAGAATGCCGAGGTGAGATCATGAAAGAACAATATCATCTCAAAGAACAAAAGAACACATCTTAGCCATTCATTTTTCATCAAATAAAAAAACAATTAAAAAACTCGCATTTCCACCTCTTTTTTAAAAATAAAATATCTTGCAAACGGTAAATCGTCAAATGACAAAAAATACACCATCGCGACGAGGATTAAATCATCTTACTATAGAGGGGCACTTATATATACTATCGACGAAAAAAAATTCGAATTTTTTTTTCAGTCACGTCTGATAAAATCAAATTTTGGATATGTATAACAATCACATGTGATTTTATAAAATCACATGTGATTTTTTCAGACGTAACTAAAAAAAATCGATTTCATATACTTTTGACGACTTTTTAGTGTTAAAATTTCCGTCAAAAAAAATTACACGTGATTTGTAAAATCACTTGTGATTTGTTGTTTTTAAAAATCACGTGCTATTTCATAAATCGCATGTGATTTCACAAATTCACTTATGATTTTTAAAGTAATAAATCACGTGTGATTTCATAAATTCATAAATCGCATGTGAATATAGGAAATTTACGTGTGATTTTTAAATGTAATAAAATCAAATTGATATTTTTTTCAAAATCACAGTTAGATATTTTCTGGGGTAAATTTAAAAAAAGTTCGTCGAAAGTATATAAAAGTACCCGTCTATAGAAAGATAATTTAATGGTATAATTAAATTTACGTCAAACGAAAAAAATACACCATCGCGACGAGTATTTTTTTTATCTTTCTATAGGGGGCACTTCTATATACTTTCAACGAATTTTTTTTTGAATTTTTTTTATCTTTCGTAAAATCACATGTGATTTTTTCAGACGTGACTGAAAAAAATAATCGAAAAAAAAGTTCGTCGAAAGTATATAGAAGTGCCCCTTTATAGAAAGATGATTTAATTCTCGTCGCGATGGTATGTTTCGTTTTGCGTAACGATTAACGGTTTGTGAGATATTTAATTTTAAAAAAATAGGATGAAAGTGAGTTTTTTAATTAAATTAAAATAGGAATTAATCTAAACCATTAAATAGAAATAAAATGGATAGTTGAGATGAAATGGATTGTTCTTTAATTAAATAGTGTTCTACATAGAACTTTTCTCATAGAATGCTATTAATTATATCATACAATCATTTTGTGTAAAGTTTTTGCGAAAATAATTGCTTTTTATTTTCAGCATCAATCGTTATTTTCAGCATCAATCGTTTCTTTTACTTATTAGGTTGTGGGTGCTAACAAGAATGGGCCAAAACAAGCAAATTTCATGTTTCTTTTTTATCTGTTATAAACTCTTATTTGGGAGGGACTCAAAATCTTCCCTCTCTCCACTTAGACGCTAACCAGACATTTACTCATCTTTTTATATTTCATCCCCAACAAACAAATTCTGTAGTATTCCATAAATTATGCATAGTTTACTGCTTCATTTTGTGGGTTTTGGTTACATGGGTGGGCCAAACAGATCACGATGGATCAATGTATTTAACCGAATACCAATAAGTATATTATTTGAAATTTTAAAAGTATTTGGGTTGGCCATGGCATACCCTTCTTTATACCTACCTCCGTCCCTGTAAGAAACACTCATATTATTTTGTGATTATTGTTGGGTGCAAACCCAATCTCACATCGGTAGAATAAGTAAACTGAAGATAGGTCTCACACTTATAAATACCCCCTCATTGTAATTGTAAGCTTGTATCTAAGGATCTGGGTGTGTTTGTTTTGTACCTCGTGCAGTTTAGCACGGGTCGTGCAGTTCGCACGATCGTGCGGTTTGGCACGATCGTGCAGTTTGGCACGATCGTGCAGTTTTGGCACGATCGTGCAGTTTTGGCACGAGCCTGAGCAGTTTAGCTCAAAGCTTAATAATATCTCTCTGGTTTGATCCCGTTGACTGCCACGACTATCCTAGTCGTGGATACCATGTTATATCTTATGTCGATTTACATTTCGCAATTACTTTCCGTAAGCCTTATTTGTATTCTTTGTTTGTTCGAGCGATGTGTGCAGGAGCTATATACCGTACAGAGGTCTGTACAGAAGTGTTTGCAGGTGTCATAAACCCTAACAAAGTGGTATCAAGAATCAGGCTACGATAAACAATGGCAGAAGATGGGAAGTTAAAGATCGACAATATGATGGTTATGATTTCGGTTTCTGTATGATTTCGGTTTCTGTAAGATATAGATCGAAGACTCTCTATATCAAAAGAAGCTTCAGGGGCCTTTGGCAAAAGCCAAACCTACATGTATGAAGGCTTTGTTATTATTATCTTCGTAGCCCTGGAGTTGGTCAAGCACTGTTACAGAAGTTAGTGGTTCGTGTAGAACTACTTAGCTAACGTTCAAAAGGATTCGAGATTTGATTCTTTGTTGAAGATATCCGTCGGAAGACATCCAGAGAATATACGAATTATTTGTTAAGTGCATAAGACATATATAGGGGCAGAGGGTACAACAGAGGGCAGGAAGCAGAACAGAAACAAGTCGAAATCATGAAAGATAGGAGAGATAAAGTACAGGCAGAATATCACATGTTGGAATTGCAACTAGAAGGGCTACTTTCATAATCAATGTTCGAAGCTTGTAGCCTCAAGGGATAAGGAGGTTAACATAGCAGCTAGAGATTCTGATGACGCATTGGTATGTTGCGTTGAGAATACGGTTGAGGATCGTATTATGGATTCTGGTGCATCGTTCCATGCTACCTATTGCAAAGAAAAGTTAGAAAGGTTCAAGCTACGCTCCGGTAAGGTTCGTTTAGCAGATGACAAGACTCTTGACATTGCAGGTGTTGGGGATGTTGTCCTCAAAACTTCTTTTGGTACAAGTTGGACTCTGAAGGATGTTAGTTACTTTCCTGGCCTAAAGAGAATGTTAATCTCAGTTAGACAGCTTGACGAGGACGGTTACCACGTAGGCTTCGGAGACCAACAGTGAAAGGTTAATAAAGGTAGTTTGGTGTTAGCTCGTGTAGAACAAACGTGAAAGCCTGTATATGGTTGAGGTACACCCCGAGGGGATTGGTGTAATTATTGATGGTAGTGGCAGTGCAGCTCTGTAGCACCAGAGACTTGGTGATATGAGCAGGATTGGTATGAACATGTTAGCTTCTAAAGGCAACGTTCCAGATGTACAGAAGGTAGATATCTACTTCTGTAAGCCAGGTGGTTTGGGGAAGCAGAAGAATCTTTCCTTCATAATGTCAATGAAGACAAAGAAACTGCAAAGGTTAGAGCAAGTTCATACAGAAGGTTGTGGCCCTACATTTATTGCATCAATCTGAGAATCCCGCTACTATGATACTATTATCGAAGACTGCAGCAGGAGTTGCGGTAGGTTTAATGCAAACCTTCAAGTAAAGTGTTTGAAGTTTGATAATGGTGGAGAGTATAGTAGCTGACCGATTAAGTTTTGTGTCGAGAACGGGATTGTGATGTTGAAAATGGTCCCGAAAACACCTCTACAGTTTGGTGTTGCTAAAAGATTGAGCCGAACATTCAGAGCAAAGAGCACGAGGATTCGTGTAGAGGCTCCGAAGATGTTACGGGCAGATTCAGTTAGTACGGCCTACTTAATCTACCGCATACCCTACATTCTGATAGGGTTGCGTATTCCAGAGGAGGAATGGCGGGGGAAGGATACAAGTCTCACACACTTGAAGGTATTTGGTTGTGACTCATTTGTTAAGGTGAAAGATGTTTGCGAAGAAGCCATGAAATGTACATTCATAGGCAACGACTCAGATGAAGTGCGATACAGCTTTCGGGATCCGAAGAGTCACCAGGTTATCCGAAGCAGAGATATTACATTTATGGACTCGATTTATGGAGCCAGGTCTGCGACATATTCAAGTAGGTTAACGAAGCCAATACAGGAGAGTCAAGTGGTATTAGTAGACATTCCAGAGAACCTTGCAAAGAATGATAGCATAGTTACAGAGCATGGGTTGAGTTCAGAAATCACTCAGAGCCCAGGTGGGAGCTCAGATACGAGTGAGGGGTCCGAAAACAGTGGGAGCTTTCGAGGATAGTGAAAGATCAGATAAAGAATACTCTGAAGACGGAGAATCCTCCAAGGATGGAGGCTCCAAGACTCCACATGTACGAAGATCCATTAGAGAGCCCAGGGCTCCGGTAAGGTACTCTCCATCAGCAAACTATTTGCTACTGACAGAGAACGGTGAACCAGAGTCTTATTCAGAAGCCTTGAGTAGCAAAGAATCCGTACAGTATAAGAAGGCTATTATTGAAGAGATGGTTTCACTTGAAAAGAACCAGACGTGTTCTTTAGTCAGAATATCAGTAGGAAAGAAGGCATCACAAAGATTATGGATGTTCAAGGTTAAAGAAGAGCAGAATGGCAGCAAAAGGTACAAGGCTCGATTGGTGGTTAAGGGTTTCCAACAGAAACGGGGGTAGACTATAATAATATCTTCTCTCCAGTTGTGAAGATGACTACAATCAGGTTAGTCTTGAGTATTGTAGCTACAGGAGCCTTTTTATGTGGGAGCCTTGAATGATACATCTACACAGCACAAAAGCGAGGGTTTTCAGCTAGCTGGGCAGAAAGAAAACCTAAAGTGCAAATTGAAGGAAATTATGTACGGACTGATTCAAGCACCGAGACAATGTTACTTGAAATTTGATAGTTTTATACAGAGGGCATGGTACAAGAGATGTGCTATGGACCATTGTTGCTACTTAAAAAAAAATTTGGTTCGTCCTCCATTATATTACTGTCATAGGTTAATGACATGTTGGTCGCAGGCTCCGACATGGCAGAATTTAACAAGCCTAAGTGGTAGTTGCCCTTAGTGTTCGAGATGAAGGTTAGATGCTCTGAGAAGTAGGTGCTTAGTTATGTGCTTACAGTTGGTGTAACAACAGTCGAGTGGGAGTCTAGACTACAGAAGAGTATCACTATGTTAACTATAGAAGTCTAGTTTATGGCAGTTGCAAAAGCGAGCAGAGAGTTATATGGTTGAAGAATTCTCTTAAGAAGTTAGACCGAGCTCATGCAGAAAGTGTTTAATACTGTGACAAAGATACTAAGAGTCCAATTCATCTTGTGAAGAATCCAAAGTTTTACAGTTGGGCAAAGCTTGTTTGAGTATTGATAAGTGAAGGGTCCTTATCTTTGTTGAAGATTCTTGGAACGAAGAGCCTTGCAGCAATGTTCACCAGGTTGGTGATGAAAGAGAAGTTGAAGTTCTGCGTAGCTTCAACTGGCCTCCGAGTACAGAAAGGTTAGAGCAGTAGCATTGTTTAAGGGAAGGTTATTCCCAGTTTAATGATGTTAGTTCAGGATACCTTGTATCAAAAGTCTCCTAGCCCTGCAATTGGTTGGTGCAGCGTGTTCCGTATGTTTAGCGGTACAGAAAGGTTAAAGCAATAGCATTGTTAAAGGGAAGGTGGTTCGAAGTTTCAAGAGATTACTTAAGACGGAGAGCAGTGAAGTTATCAGCCTTCAAGTAGGAGATTGTTGAGTTGTGAAGACTGATATAGGCCCCGATGTATGTGGTGCAGGTGGCGCAACCCTAAGTTAATCCAGATTCAACAATAGCTTAGGTAGAGCAGATCACGCCGTTCAGATAGAGTGGGATAGGTGGTCCAGCGACTCTAGAACATGTTGCGTCATGTATCGTTGGAAGAGAGGCTTATTGTAGTACTGGGTTTGAGGGGAGGATTGTTGGATGCAAACCCAATCCCACATTGGTAGAATAAGTAAACTAAAGATAGGTCTCACACTTATAAATACCCCCTCATTATAATTGTAAACTTGTATCTAAGGATCTGGGTGTGTGTGTTTTGTACCTCGTGCAGTTTAGCACGGGTCGTGTAGTTCGCACGATCGTGCGGTTTGGCACGATCGTGCGGTTTGGCACGATCGTGCGATTTGGCATGATCGTGCGGTTTGGCACGATCGTGCAGTTTGGCACGAGCCTGAGCAGTTTAGCTCAGAGCTTAATAATATCTCTCTGGTTTGATCCCGTGGACTGCCACGACTATCCTAGTCGTGGATACCACGTTATATCTTGTGTCGATTTACATTCCGCAATTACTTTCCGTAAGCCTTGTTTGTATTCTTTGTTTGTTCGAGCGGTGTGTGCATGAGCTATATACCGTACAGAGGTCTGTACAGAGGTGTGTGCAGGTGTCATATACCCTAACAATTATGATATATAATAATTTGTAAATTTGTATAAATTCACAAAGACTATTAAGAAAATGACATTATAGTAGGATCTTAAGATCTCGATCTTGCAAAGATAAAAACGGTCATGTTTATGATCCCCATTTTGAAGTCTTTGGTACTAACAAACAAACTCTTACATTAACTCGGACTTTAGTCCAAGACAGGAATAATAAAATTTATGTTTTTACCATAATTACTAATATAATCATTAGAGATGTATTTTACTGTTCACCTTAAGAACTGTTCATGGCCCAGCTTACTCACTCTAATCCAGCCCAGTGTCAACCCAACCCAGTCCTTTGCAATATTTATGTATCTTTAATAACGTCTCTAGAACCATCTCCCGTCTTCATCATCTCCAAACCAGTTGGCTTCATTTGGCAGCAAGCTTCCATAACAATCTTCATCCCTCAAACCAAATCTTTCACACATAAACAGTAATAAACTGCAAGTAGAAAACACAGGGGGTGTTTACATGGCGGTGCTGACGGGTTGCGTTTGGTGGAATAAATAAGCGACGGTTGAGACACAATAGTGGATCAGCTAGATCAATAGCTTATGCAGCCTATGCTTGAGAGTGATATTTTTTGTTGTTTCTACAATTTCGAAGCTCCAGTTTGTAGGTACGTTGTTTCGTTTCGTGTTTCTTGCACTACCGTGCTTAATAAAATTTAGGGTTTCTGATGGGCTGAATTGTTGGTCGTGATGTTAGGCTTGAGGTATGATTGCCATAAGCCATGGTTGCCATAAGCTATGATTGCATTTTATGGCCATAAGCTATGATTGCATTTAACCTGGCAATGATGATCCTCTGACTATATTATGCTGCCGCGGAAAGTGGACGGATGGCAGAGTGCGAGAATTGCTCGCCTCAGCAACCTCCACGACCGTAGGCACGACATCAATTAATCTGAGCCAACTACTATCAATTGATGCCCTTTTGATACGGGCATTATTAACCATGGTGGTCTCAACTATGGCATGTTTTTACAGACCGGTCCAAACATGAAGCCAAAATGAAACACCTGACCGTGTCATATTAAAATAGCGCCATTGTGGCCGCTGAATTTTGAGCGCAAATGAGTATATTTATAATGTTGTAGGCGATGATGATTAGTTTCTCTTACTCATTAGCAGTGAAATCCGTTGTCGTTTTGCCAACGGGCTATTTCCTTGCTAAAGCGGCGTAAAAAAAGGGCCAATTTTTGCTTTTTATACTGCTGATAATTATAAATATACTAATTAGCCGTAAAAAACTTTGTGGTTTTGACATCGGGCTATTTTTTTGCCTCAACTGGCCTAAATCTATTGGTGGTAAAAACCCACAAATTCTATTGGTGGCAAATGGTAAATTTTGGGATGACAATTAATTGATGCGGTTTGCGAAAGCGGCAAGAAGTACGATGAGGTTTGATCGTTATCAATTATATACACGTATAATGATATAAGTATAGAAAATTACCAAACTACCCTTGAGGACAAAGGAGGAAAGGAAAATTCTCACAATTATATATAATAATACGTATATTTACCGCTAAGTGATTACCGGGTCGTATTCCTCGAAGATTTATGAAATTGAGACCACGTTTGTTGTTTGGACAATGATTTGAATTGGTTCAAAGATGATTTGTTTCCTAAAGTCCTAAAAGTGAGCAATTTAAAAGACAATTAAACCTAACTTTAATAACGGGAAATTAAACTTTAACTAAAAACGGAAAACGGGAACCCTAAACGGTGATTAAAAACCCTAAATTTCCAAAATTAAACCTAGAATGAATTTTTCACTTTTAATAGACTCTAATTGACTAAAAAGTAAGTTTAAAGAAAACTAGAACAAAAACGGAGTTGAATTGAGCTTAAAATTTGAAAAACGTGAACGGGAACGAATCCCGTTCTTTAAAAATTGAAACTTTGCAATTTTAACCCTACGGAAGCAAAACTAATTTTCCTAGAAACTATATGATAAAATAAAATTTTCTAAAAGAAGAATTATATTTTTTTGATTATTTTTCTATTTTTTATGAATTTTTAAAGTTTTTAATAAAAGAAAATGATTAAAAATACAAGATTAATCCTAAAAATTCTAGAAAAATTACTAAAAGTGTAAAATAAAGTGACTGATTTGATAAAAATATAACCTAAAAATAAGCAGACGAAATAAGCACTAAAAGTCCTATAATAAGCTACGGCTTATTTTAGAAAAAGGAAAATGAAAAAAGTGTATAAAAGATTAATGTAGGACTATCTTGACAGATAGCCCTACTGGTGTTGGTGGTTTGAGTGTGTATGTTGTGGGACGAGTGTGTGTTAAAGGTTAGGCATTGGGTTCGAATCCCATGGCCTAGCTTTTTGTAAATTTTTTTATTTTCCAAAACTTTTTGTAAAAATTTATTAAACAGATGAAAATAAGCAAAATTTATAAAAGCAACTTTTTGTGAAAGCTAGTAAATAAGCTGGAATTTAGCTTAAAGACAGACAACAATGATTTTACTAATTTTTGGCTTAATACTTAAACTAAGGAAGCAAAGAAGCTAAAATAAGCTTAAGCTTAAGTTAAAAGAGCTACTATTACCCTAAATCTAACCTAATAAGCAAATCTAAGCTAGAAACAAACAAAAAGAATAAGCCATAAGTTGAAAAATCAAATAAGCACTTGAGTCTAAAACTGAATTCCAAACAGATTTATGAGCAACTTTGAGCTTAATTTTAAACTAGCTAATAGAACCTTATGGCTATAAGCACTATACCTACTTAAAGCTAATCTTCCAAACTACTTGTAACATTAATTAAAAAGCAATTTGAAATCTTAATGAACTAAGAAATGGCTAATTGAAAAAGGCAGTGTGACTTAGTGTATGCTGAGTGTTCTTTTTGGTTTTCAAAAGACAAAAGACAGATTTTAAGCTTAAAAACAAATTGACTAATAAACAGATTATTCTAAAATAAGCTCAAATAGATCTAATATGACTTAAAATCTACTTATACTCTGAATTTCAAATCCTATCAACTACTTTTACCGTCTGAAATATAAGCTAGAAAAAGGCCATAAGGCTCATT
This sequence comes from Tanacetum coccineum, assembly GCA_026074375.1. Classification (NCBI taxonomy): domain Eukaryota; kingdom Viridiplantae; phylum Streptophyta; class Magnoliopsida; order Asterales; family Asteraceae; genus Tanacetum; species Tanacetum coccineum. The sequence continues at coordinate 4,951 of BQNB010093196.1, read as the reverse complement.
TGACAGTTGATGCAGTTGACCTCAAAACACAAAAAACATTAATTGCAGACTTAAGACTTGGACCTAAAACCTTTTAAACACTAAGTAAAGAGCATTTAAATGAACAGCTTAAGCTTAAACAGTTCTGAGCTTGTAATGCATATAATCCTGAGCTTATAGCCACAGATTTAAAAATAAAGCTAAAGAAACCTATGAAAACTTGATCTCAAACTTCAAACAACCTACAATCCTATCTAATTATCCTACAAATGAAATTCAAATTCAGGTTAAGAAATAAAAAGAACACAAGCAACACTAACTCTTGGTTAGTGCAGCTGTTCCAAACACTCCCTTAATCAAATCCAAATCCATTTTAAGCTTTAGAAAATGGAAATCAATGAACAAAACTTATTAACCAGATATTAAACAGCTTAATTATCAACTAATTAATAACTAAAAACACTCAAACAAGATCAAAATGACAGAATCAAAACTATGCTAATTATTTTTGGATTTTTAATGATTTATGAGACTAAATATGAAAAACTAAGATCTACACTACTAAACTCAAAAACAGATGATCAAACATGTTTAATAAGATAGATTCAAACTTAAATAAGCAAGTAATTAAGCAGATTAAGCAAATTAATCTAAGAAATTAAAGACAGAAATGATAAAGTGAGACTTACAATTGCCTTAGCTAAACAAAGGCTTTTAAAAGCTCAAGGAGTTACTCTACAACTCTAGCTTATCAAGTGATAAGCTAGTAAGGTCCCATAAGCTCTTCCATTGTAAGCTTATCATCCAAGTATCTTAATCCTATTTAGCAAAGGTATTAGATTGATTTTAATGTTTAAAGTATATTAGATGACTAATTTGAACTCAATCTGAGATTAGAGACTCAGAGAGCTTATAAGGAGCTTATGAGAGCTTGTGTAACAGTAGACAACATCATTTTGAATATAAGAGCTTAATAGAAAAACAGATTATATAAACTTGAACTTTGATTTTATTAACTGAAAACTTGATTACAATATTTTGAAAAGGAAAATTACAAGAGTTTACTAAGAAAATTACATTTAAAAGAAAATTACAAAAGCTACTTAAGAAAAACCTAAAAATTTTGGAAAAAGAAGAAGACACTTTGTGAGTGTGAGTAGCTTGCTATTTATAGCCTTCAAAGGATGCTTCTAGGTCTTCTTAGCCCCTCCTCATCAATTGATCTTGGCCCTTGATTAAATTCCAATCATTGGATCCTTATTTACAACCGTTGGATTAGATGATGAGCACACGGATTGCCAACATGGCATTCCGTGTGTCAGTCCATGTGTGTTTCTTTTGCACTAATTTTAGTGCAAAAATCCAATCATTAGTGTGTTTCTTCCCATTAGCCGCGTGCCACTCTTTGTGGGATTGGACCAATGAGGAGCTTGTATGACGTTTCTTTGTGCCACATCACTGCTTGTTGCTTGAATTACTAATCCACGCTGTCAATTGCCATTTACCCTTTGATTTGAGCTCGTGGTTAAAGGTAAGAGACGATGAATAGTAAATCGTTCTTGGCGCCTTTTTTTAACCGTTTGGGTGGGGTGTTTGACTGAGGGTTTTTGGACTTTGACTTGGGCTAGTATAATAGACCTTGGGCCATTTATTTTTGGATTGGGTTTTAGGTTAATAAGAAGATAATGATCGTTATCTTTTTATAATAAGAGATAACGGTTGTTAGGGGTTATTTTTGCAATTTGGCTTAACTTCAAGGGGTTGTTTTGGTTATTTTGGAATTTTGTCTTCTTGTGGTTTGACCAGGGTTGACTTGTTGACCATGGGTTGACCATTTGATCTTTCAGCAATTAAATCCCCGGCTCTTGTGCACTCTTTTTCGTTCTCGTGTCCGTGTTGTCCGGTTTTTGACCGTTTTCTTATGTTATTTGCAATATCCGTACCTACACAATCACAAAGACAAAACAAGCAATATACAAGCATTTTATGCACAATTTTATCTTTTTAGGGACATTTTGATATAGAAAGGATATGTGATTTCTCACATATCAAGGTTTTTGCTTAAAAATGCTTTAATTTTGGATCATTTCTTGGTTATAAAGATATGTAATGTCAATTAGAATTTTACTTTGATTATAATTTTTAAGGATCTTTTGCTACTGGTCTTCGTAAAGAAATTTGCATTAGTTAGATCAAATGATCTTAAGCAACTAAAAATGATATTAGGTAAAGAACATTGATGATGAACCTGTTAAAGCTTTAAGCACAGTTCATATTATTTGCACTAGATTTAAGCTATTGATGTTTCCAACTAAGTTTAGATTTCTGTTTCTATAAAAAAATTTAAATTGCTTATATTAGAAACACCCATGAAGATGTTAAATTTTGGTAATTTTGTTAATGTAATCATAGTTGTACATGTAAGCCTAATGTTTCTTGGTTGACACACTCATAGCCTCAACACCTCAACATGTACGCATTGATCCTATTCTAATCTTTATTTACATATGCCTTTACTAATTTGTTTGTATTGCAGCTATTGATTCAGATATTCATTGTTTGGAGACCTATCCAAACACGGTTGCGTTATATTAAACTAGCAAAGACTTTTGTACCCAATCCTCTTGCACCCTATGTGTTTCCATTGTTATTGTTACTTTGGTTAATGTATATATGCGTTTTTCTTAACCAAAATTGCATTACTTCAGGTCAGTAAATGCTCCAGATGGCAAACAAAAGCAGCTAGGCCTTTCTAACATATAAAATGTTGCTCCCAAACAGCATCCAACTAAGGAAGGAATTGGTCCGTTCGACAACAGCAACATACAAAGGTTCACAATTTGTAACCCATGTCCTATACTCAACTATACAAGACTTTGTCTTTTGCTACCAACAATTTGTCTGCTTTTGTTCCTCTTCCTTCATGGTTTACTTCTTCTAGAATTTCTCTGCACCGACCAGGATTTTGATCGTCCCGCAAGATAGGTTGCCGCATCATCCATAACAGGTTTACCTTATGCTATATAGATTTCTTTTCCTATGGTAAGTGCTTTGGTTTTGTAGTTTGTTTCTTGCCCTTAGACTTTAAAATTTTGTGCATACTTATATATCTGCATGTAAGACACTTACGCAACTAACTAATAGTCACATCCAAGGTTTGTATGCGTATTGCCTTTGGTTTTGTCGCTGTATTGATATTGGTTTCTCACATTTTCTGGAATATATGCTCTTCCCTTAATGAATGACGTTGTGTTAATTACCATAGATTTAACCCCACACATACGCATTTGGAAACTAGCTTATGTGCATTTGTTTATTAGCCAAAACAGTTACCAATGAAAATCAAACATAGGCCAATCAAAAGGAAAGTATTTAGTGATTCGTCAATGAAATGTGATGGACATGACACATCCAAAAAACAATGACGAATATCTTTACACACTGCCTTTGCCGTTGGTACAACAAATGTTCAGCTGAATGCAAACGACCAATCAACAAGCCAACAACAGAAGAGCATTAACACAGGCATGCGTAAGTTTCTTTAAACATATACGCCTGCGATTAAATACACATATTTGGTTCTTAATATTGGTATTTTGTGTTCGTACCTGTAGGTCATGATATTGTTGATCCCTATATTGTCGGTACAGCCGGTGCATCAGGTATGTAATTGTCAAGGGTGTGAAAATTATTGTTGAATAAGCATGTGTATTTATATTAGTGCTACATACTGATATGTGTATTCCGTTTAGGTGTGGGACAACGCAAATATCAAAAAAGGAAGAAACCAACTTTCGACAATTTATATGAATCAAAAGGAGTAAATGTAGGATCCCGTTAAAACTTCATAACATATATATCATACACGAATTTGATCTAGAAAAGAGAAAGAGAGTGAGTTGTTCTTTTAGAGAGAGAAAGAAGAGAGAAAGAGAAAGAGAGAGAGAGATGAAAGAAAATAGGAAAAGGAAAATTATTTTAGAATGAACAACTACTAACTTTTCCTTGGAGGAAAAGTTATATATATACCCTGACACATTAAGTGACGCGCGGGATATTTAACTAGGACTCGAGCTCGGGTTTTGCTTGGGATTAAACCCGAAACATATACAATATTAGTTTAACTATCGAGCTCGATTCTCATAGTATTTGGTTTTTATTTTAGGCATCCATTTCACCCTGTAAGAAATTGATATATCTTCTTTTACATTATCTTTTGATAAAGAAATAGTAACAAAATTGTACATCCATTTTCCAGTGACAGTGATACAACCGCCCGCAGCAACGCGCGGGTAATTTAGCTTGTTACAAAATTATGAAAAGGAAATCAAGGAGCAGTTTTGGTGGCCGATGTTAATCCTTGAAATGTGATGTTTGGGCCGGCCCTAAACTATACAGTTTAATAGTTATGTAATGGACTTAAACGGAGCAGTTTTTTGTGCTTGAGAATGCTTGTTGCATAAGTTTTCTAGCACAGACAATGAAAAGCCAAGTAGAGATTAATTTAACTTTATAGTTGCAATAATTATAAAGTATATACTACGTATTTTGTTCAGTTCTAATGAAAATACTCATTTCATGAGAATTATAACGGATATCAATGTGTTTCGTTTTAGTGTGATGAACAGGATAACAAGATATAACAATGACGCTTTTTGAATCACAGTAAATTGATGTTTGATTTCGTTTATTTTAATAGTAGTAATATGCTATATTCTAACAGCTTCTTATACCCCCAACGTTTAAATTTATGTCTGGTTAGCACGTAACTACTTGCTTTACACCTGCAATATGGATTAGAGTTTTAAAAGTTGATCTTAGGGATGAGTCACCCGAATGTGAACTCGGTGGGAAAAGTGAACATGACCAATAGTACAAGTGTCATTTATGTAAACTAGTTGGATACCCGCGCATAGCGGCGGCGATAAAAATTGCTAACCCAACTCGCTCCGTAATTCCCTACCCGCTTAGA
>BQNB010093195.1:0-26430 GCA_026074375.1 Tanacetum coccineum | reverse complement strand
ATCTTCCATTTCAAGGTCTTCAACACACATTGGTCAATCAGTTCAACACCCTTGCGGTCAAGATTAATTCTTGTAGACAATCTCTAGTTTGATACCGCCAAGTATTGATATTTATCTTCGAGGGGACAGCTCTATTCCATCTTGTTGGCCGAGACACCAAAGTATGAGACATATCAGTGATATGGACTCTCATTGCTTTAACCGAGAATTTGTGGTGGGATCAATTGTGCAATCCTATGAATCTTCATCATTAGTGAGGTATAAGTTGGATATGATACTTACCAGGTTGTTGATTTCTTCAATCTCATGGCTAGTGCGAACTTCCATACACCAGGCCCACTGGAAGTTAAGTCCATGAGGAGTGACAAGACCCATAGGGCCAATAGATGCCGTTAGGATGGATGAAGAGACATGTGTATCAGTTGGTTTTCTTTCATACACCAGACAATTTTGATTGGTCTCTAAACGGTACAGATGCGGAAACAAATTGCATGAAGGTAGTATGCGTAAGTGTCATGCCAAAAACTATTTTTTTTACCATTCTCTAATTTTTTGGGATGGTAAGTTAATCCCCAAGCCAAATAGATCATCTTTAAGCTTCACAATATGGTACCATGGACCTAAATTTTACTTTAAAGACATTTTGATATGAAGACCAGGTCCATGAATAGATCGGGTAATTTTTCTCAATAAGGCTTGATTTTTGGTTTCAAACCTCTATCGTTATTTTGCTAACATAGTTTGGTTGTACGTTCTCAAATTACCAATGCTCAGCCCACCTCTATTACAAGGTTCAATAACTTTTTTCCATGCAATGCATGCAATTTTGTTATCCTTCGAACAACCACCCCAAAAGAATTTCCTTCTAATTATTTCAAGAGTACTAATGATCTTATTAGGTGTCTTGAAGGTGGAAAATAATTAAACACCCAAGCTACCAAGAACAGATTTGATAAGGGTGAGATGCCCACCAAAAGAAAGAGACTTGGACTTCCACGTTGAGAAGCATTTTTAAAACCATTCCACAAGTTTATTCCATTGATGGCACCATGACACTTTCACACCAATAGGAAGGCCCAAGTAAACGCAAAGGAGTTGTGATACAAGGCAACCAATAGTTTAAGCAAGCGAACTTAAATCATCATTCATTACCCCAACTCCATAAAGCTTGCTTTTATTAAAATTCACTTTCAAAACGAAAGTAAGAATTCTAGACAAATTCTTAGCATTAAAGTAAGATCACTCTCCCACAATTAATGCATCGTCCAAAAATTGGAGGTGAGAGATATGTAACTTATCTTTTTTCTATATGAAATCTATATAAGAAATTATTTATAGCCTCAAGAAGCGCCACATTAATCACCTCAACCGCCAAGATGAAAAGAAAAAGGGAGATAGGGTCTCCTTATCTAAGACCTCTTTCGGTTTTGAATTATTTTGTTGGTGATCCATTGACAAGAACCAAAGCATATGTCGAGTTTAAGCAAGAATGAATCAAATTTCTTCATTTAGCACTAAAGCCCATTTGTGTCACACCCCGATGATGGCGGAACACTAGGCGTGACAGAGGATTGATCGTCATAACACAAGATACAATATATAGAAATCTATAATGCATATTAAAAGTGCCATAACGTCCTCCGACGACAAGTACGAAACTGTGTCAAAATAGTCGATAAACACAATACATAGTTCTAAATTATTACAAACCAACTCCCAACATAGGGCATAACAAGTCTAGAACAATCTAAGAACATCAACATGAAAACAAGTCTCGAATGAAATCATTCAACAATGATCCATCACGGGATAGCTTAGGTCTCTAAGGCATTGTATGTTGAACTTAACGAACAATTGCAGCACCTGAAAAATGATACTCGAAAAGGTCAACATAAAGCTGGTGAGCTCGTAGGTTTAGAAGTAAACCCAGTAGATGTGCCAGAATTTAAGTAGTAGACAACTATGCAATATGAAAACAGAATGCATGTAATAGTATTTGAATCAATCATAGCAATCCCATGCTATCATAGCATTTCAATAGAATCATAGCATTTCAATAGAGTCATAGCATTCAAGTCATACCAACCATTCCCAATGGTCTGAGCGCTTATTGTCCTCCGCACCTAAGGCCTACCAGCTGGAGCTAACATAGGTCGGTAAAATAGTCCTTGCATAAAGGTTCACATCGAACTTATGCACAAATTGTCCTCATGACATTCACATAGTAACATAGGCACATAACATTGTCCAAAAGAAATAGAAATTTTGCACATATGAAAAAGTAGTATAAAATGAATTTTGAGTATCATTTTCTCTGAACGGAAAAGAGTTAAAAAGTGAGGCTATGAGAACTCACCTTAACAAGGATAACAAGTAGCAGAGAATATGATAGTCAAACAAGGATGTACAACGGCTTTCAGGCACGACCTAGAAATTTGACTGATTTAAAATTATGTTTGAAATGGATATTTGGACTTGATGCATAGGAGTTTTGAAAATATTTTCGTATTACTGATTTTAGTGGTATTGGTTGCGTAGTGGTTGGTGATTTAGACTCAAAGGAGATATACTAAGTATGTACGTTTTATAATATACACTTGCACTATTTGATAAAATAGATGAGTAAAATAACAATGCTTAGAGAATCGATATTTATAAGTATACTCCGGTAATTCATCCGGTAACCTCGAGTTTTCTAGTTTAAATTGTATAGATTATATGCAAAGACACATTTTCATTACGCTAAACCATTTATAGAAGTTTTATATTTTATACAATTATACAATATATTTTCGTCTTTTAGTCGATTTATTAAAATAATAATATTTTATTATTTCGTCTTTTTGTCGGATTTTTAAGAATGTGGAAATTTTGTAAAATATTCTAAGTATAATATTTTTATAAAATTTCGGCATGACCCGTTCATTTATAAAACGTTTTCCAAGGTTTTAACCCTCATTTTCCAAACATTTTCCCTAAAACAAATCAATTCCGACAAAACGACCAAAATCCATATTTTGCGACATTTATCAAGACGCATTTCTCCAAACTATTTCCTAACTACCCTAGTGATTGTGGCAAACGCCCTTCCAATCCTGGACCTCTTGTTATCATTCCTAACATTTCCATCCCTACTCGGCTCTTCATTATTCCTTCTCTTCTAAGTAATCTTCTTTAATGTTCCATTCCTAATTGCCTCATCGGTTAGCAGTCTAGCTTTTAGTACAACACTATAAATTGTTGTTGGCTCTATTGCTTCCACCATCGCACGGATCTGTAGAGCAAGGCCATAGATGTACCTCTAAAATCTTTTATTCCCAAGGGTAACCAAATGAGGGCCTAGCCTAGCAAGCTCATGGAATCGATCAGTGTACGCGACATGGCTAGCTTCGACCATGGCATGACACCAAAACTCAGTTTCTAGCTTTTGCATCTCATTGTTTGGACAGAACTCCTCCATCAACAACACCTTAAAGTCTTCCCAGGCCATGCCAACTGCGGCTTCTCGACCTCTAGTCTGGACCTGGTAGTTCCACCAGGTTAGTGCCTTACAGATAAAAGAACCGGAAGTGAACTTTACCTTCTGGTTCTCTCCACACCCACTCATATCTTGGACTGATTCCATTTTCTTAATCCAGCGAGTACAGACTATCGCATCACCCTTTCCATCATAATCCTTTGGGTTACAAGCTATGAACTCCTTGTATGAACAACCACCTCGACCGTTGTTCATGTTGACAGTCCTAACATTACCTGGTTGTTGTCATTTATGACGTTGTCGTCTTGATTCTCATTGTTCCCTTGGTTGTTAACGTGGTTTCCTACTTGTGCTAAAATAATGGGTAGGAGGTTTTGCAATGCTGAGCGATGATAGTAGCGAAGTCATGGACTCCACCACCACCTCCATTCGCTTTGTTACCTCGACTACTTCCTTGACTACCCTGATCACTATCTTGGCCATCTCAACCACCTCCTTGGCTACCTCGGCCACTCCCTTAGCCACCTCTACCACCTCCTTGGCTACCTCGGCCACTTCCTTGGCCGCCTCTACCACTTCCTGCTTGATCTGCAAACATCTCACCTTCTCGACCATCCTGTTCACTTGTCCCACCTCCTCTTGTTGCATCAGTGCATCAACTAGCATTGCAGGTTGTCATTGTTGAAACCATTATCTATACACCAGGGAGGATACAAGTAATAATTAGGTCGGTGAGGATTTTCGCATAACGACGGTTATGCTATAGCTCGAATAACGGTCCTAGGGTGTCATCCTAGGTATGACTATGGATCTAGTATACGGTCCTTATGGCTCTCGTCAACACCAGTCCTATGGTGTCAACACCGTTTTAAGTGAGCGAGATAACTAAGTCCGCGTGGGTTGTGATGCATTCATAATTACGTTGGCCACCGTATTTATAGATGCATCCTTTCCCAGTTGTACTCAGTACCTAGCCCACACAGCCTAGTGGTTGACTTAACTAATACGATAGATGATAGACGATAGACGATATACGATAGATGATACATACGTGCAAAAGCAAGTAATAGGCACAAATAGATCCTAACATGCAAACTATATGAAGGTTCCTATGTTATAGTCTAGGTCAAACCACCTAGTTCTCTATAACCTTGGCTCTGATTACCAATATGTCACACCCTGACGATGGCGGAAACACGAGGTGTGACGGAGGATTGATCATCGTAACAAAAGATACAATATAGAGAAATCTAATAATGCATATTAAAAGTGATATAACGTCCTCCGATGACAAGTACGAAACTTGTGTCAAAATAGTCGATGAACACAACACATAGTTCTAATTTATTACAAACCAACTCCCAACATAGGGGCATAACAAGTCTATAACAATCTAAGAACATTAACATGAAAACAAGTCTCGAATGAAATCCAACAATAATGATCCCTCATGGGATAGCTTAGGTCTCTAAGGCATTCTATCTTGAACTTAACGAACAATTGCATCACCTGAAAATGATACTCGAAAAGGTCAACATAAAGTTAGTAAGCTCGTAGGTTTAAAAGTAAACCTAGTTGTTGTGCCAGAATTTGAGTAGTGGACAATTGTACAATATGAAAACAGAATGCATGCAATAGTATTTGAATCAGTCATAGCAATCCCATGCTATCATAGCATTTCAATAGAATTACAGCATTTTAAAATATTCATAGCATACAAGTCATACCAACCATTCCCAATGATCTGAGCAACCCAATCAAAAATCTATAGTATTCCACACGCTTATAGTCCTCCGAACCTATCGCCTACTAGGTCGGCAAAGTTGTTCTTGCATAGAGGTTCACATAGAACTCATGCACAAAATGATTAGTTCCGCAGAACTTGTTCAAATAGTCCTCATGTCATTCACATAGCAGTCATAGGTACATAGCATTATCCAAAAGAAATAAAAGTTTTGCACATGTGAAAAAGCATTAAAAAGAATTTGAGTATCATTTTCCCCCAACGGAAAAGTGTTTAAAAAGTAGGGCTACGAGAACTCACCTTAACAAGATAATAAGTAGTAAAGAATATGCTGGTCAAACAACGGCGTACAACGGCTTTCAAACACGACCTAGCAATTTGACTGACTTAGAAATATGTTTGAAATGAATTATTTGGATTTGATGCATAGGAGTTTTGAAAATGTTTTCGTATTATTGGTTTTAGTGGTATTGGTTGCGTAGTGGTTGGTGATTTAGACTCGAAGGAGGTATATACTAAAGTATGTATGTTAGATAATATACACTTATACTATTTAAGAAAATAGACAAGCAAAAATAATAAGACTTAGGTGATAGACACAAATAAATATGTTCCGGTAAATCTATCTAGTAGCCTCAAGTTATTTAGTTTAATTGTACATATTATAAGAAAAGACACATTTTCATTATGCTAAACCTATTAATAGAAGTTTTATATTTTATAGAATTATAAAATATAGTTTTCGTCTTTTAGTCGATTTATTAAAATAATAACATTTTATTATTTCGTCTTTTTGTTGGATTTTTAAGGAAGTAGAAATTTTGTAAAATATTCTAACTATAATATTTTTATAAAATTTCGGCATGACCCGTTCATTTATAAAACGTTTTCCACGGTTTTTAAACCTCATTTTCCAAACACTTTTCCTCGAATAAGTTTAATTCTGACAAAATTCCCAAAATCTATATTTCGCGACATTTATCAAGACGCATTTCTCCAAACTATTTCCTAACTACCCTAGTGATTGTGGCAAACGCCCTTCCAATCCTGGACCTCTTGTTATCATTCCTAACATTTCCATCCCTACTCGGCTCTTCATTATTCCTTCTCTTCTAAGTAATCTTCTTTAATGTTCCATTCCTAATTGCCTCATCGGTTAGCAGTCTAGCTTTTAGTACAACACTATAAATTGTTGTTGGCTCTATTGCTTCCACCATCGCACGGATCTGTAGAGCAAGGCCATAGATGTACCTCTAAAATCTTTTGTTCCCAAGGGTAACCAAATGAGGGACTAGCCTAGCAAGCTCATGGAATCGATCAGTGTACGCGACATGGCTAGCTTCGACCATGGCATGACACCAAAACTCAGTTTCTAGCTTTTGCATCTCATTGTTTGGACAGAACTCCTCCATCAACAACACCTTAAAGTCTTCCCAGGCCATGCCAACTGCGGCTTCTCGACCTCTAGTCTAGACCTGGTAGTTCCACCAGGTTAGTGCCTTACCGATAAAAGAACCGGAAGTGTACTTTACCTTCTGGTTCTCTCCACACCTACTCATATCTTGGACTGATTCCATTTTCTTAATCCAGCGAGTACAGACTATCACATCACCCTTTCCATCATAATCCTTTGGGTTACAAGCTATGAACTCCTTGTATGAACAACCACCTCGATCGTTGTTCATGTTGACAGTCCTAACATTACCTAGTTGTTGTCATTTATGACGTTGTCGTCTTGATTCTCATTGTTCCCTTGGTTGTTAACGTGGTTTCCTACTTGTGCTAAAATAGTGGGTAGGAGGTTTTGCAATGCTGAGCGATGATAGTAGCGAAGTCAAGGACTCCACCACCACCTCCATTCGCTTTGTTACCTCGACTACTTCCTTGACTACCCTGATCACTATCTTGGCCATCTCAACCACCTCCTTGGCTACCTCGGCCACTCCCTTGGCCACCTCTACCACCTCCTTGGCTACCTCGGCCACTTCCTTGGCCGCCTCTACCACTTCCTGCTTGATCTGCAGACATCTCACCTTCTCGACCATCCTGTTCACTTGTCCCACCCCCTCGTGTTGCATCAGTGCGTCAACCAGTATTGCAGGTTGTCATTGTTGAAACCATTATCTACACCAGGGAGGATACAAGTAATAATTAGGTCGATGAGGATTTTCGCATAACGACGGTTATGCTATAGCTCGAATGACGGTCCTAGTATGCTATGACTAGAATAACGGTCCTATGGTGTCAACACCGTTTTAAGTGAGCGAGATAACTAAGTCCGCGTGGGTTGTGATGCATTCATAATTACGTTGGCCACCGTATTTATAAATGCATCCTTTCCCAGTTGTACTCAGTACCAGCCCACACAGCCTAGTGGTTGACTTAACTAATACGATAGATGATAGACGATAGACGATATACGATAGATGATACATACGTGCAAAAGCAAGTAATAGGCACAAATAGATCCTAACATGCAAACTATATGAAGGTTCCTATGTTATAGTCTAGGTCAAACCACCTAGTTCTCTATAACCTTGGCTCTGATTACCAATTTGTCACACCCTGACGATGGCGGAAACACGAGGTGTGACGGAGGATTGATCATCGTAACAAAAGATACAATATAGAGAAATCTAATAATGCATATTAAAAGTGATATAACGTCCTCCGATGACAAGTACGAAACTTGTGTCAAAATAGTCGATGAACACAACACATAGTTTTAATTTATTACAAACCAACTCCCAACATAGGGGCATAACAAGTCTAGAACAATCTAAGAACATTAACATGAAAACAAGTCTCGAATGAAATCCAACAATAATGATCCCTCACGGGATAGCTTAGGTCTCTAAGGCATTCTATCTTGAACTTAACGAACAATTGTATCACCTGAAAATGATACTCGAAAAGGTCAACATAAAGTTAGTAAGCTCGTAGGTTTAGAAGTAAACCCAGTTGTTGTGCCAGAATTTAAGTAGTGGACAATTGTGCAATATGAAAACAGAATGCATGCAATAGTATTTGAATCAGTCATAGCAATCCCATGCTATCATAGCATTTCAATAGAATTACAGCATTTTAAAATATTCATATCATACAAGTCATACCAACCATTCCCAATGGTCTGAGCGCTTATTCTCCTCCGCACCTAAGGCCTACCAGCTGGAGCTAACATAGGTCGGCAAAATTGTCCTTGCATAGAGGTTCACATCGAACTTATGCAAATATTGTCCTCATGACATTCACATAGCAATCATAGGCACATAGCATTGTCCTAAAGAAATAGAAGTTTTGCACAGATGAAAAAGCAGTATAAAATGGATTTTAAATATCATTTTTCCCTAACGGAAAAGAGTTAAAAAGTGGGCTACGAGAACTCACCTTAACAAGGATAACAAATAGAAGAGAATATGATAGTCAAACAACGATGTACAACGGCTTCCAGAAACGACCTAGTAATTTGATTGATTTAGAATTATGTTTGAAATGGATATTTGGATTTGATGCATAGGAGTTTTGAAAATGTTTTTGTATTACTGGTTTTAGTGGTATTGGTTGCATAGTGGTTGGTGATTTAGACTCGAAGGAGATATACTAAGTATGTACGTTTGATAGTATACATTTATACTATTTAAGAAAATAGATAAGTAAAATAACAACGCTTAGAGAATCGATATTTATAAGTATACTCCGGTAATTCATCCGGTAACCTCGAGTTTTCTAGTTTAAATTGTATCGATTATATGCAAAGACACGTTTTCATTACGCTAAACCATTTATAGAAGTTTTATATTTTATACAATTATAAAATATATTTTTGTCTTTTAGTCGATTTATTAAAATAATAATATTTTATTATTTTGTCGGATTTTTAAGAAAGTGGAAATTTTGTAAAATATTCTAAGTATAATAATTTTAAAAAATTTCGGCATGACCCGCTCGTTTATAAAACGTTTTCCAAGGTTTTAACCCTCATTTTCCAAACATTTCCTTAAAACAAATCAATTTCGACAAAACGACCAAAATCCACATTTCGCGACATTTATCAAGACGCATTTCTCCAAACGATTTCCTAACTACCCTAGTATATGATGAAGTCGTTTTTCAACGCATCAAATAAACCCTCAGAACTATAATATATATTTATAGAAAGTACATATACGTATACGTAAGCAAAGTATCATACAAATTATTCTTAGAAAAGAATAATAAGTAATCAACACGGGTATCATTTTCCTCGGCGAGAGATGAATGGAAATCTACGTTCAAGTTGTAAATCGAGCTTGATTGTCATTCAAGTTTTTGGTTTTGGTTTTAAACTATTTTTATACTAAAAATTAAACTAATATTAATTCTAAGATTAAAAACTAAAAGATTAAACTAAAATTGATCTAAAAGATATAAATGACAAATATGTTTGCTTAGTGACGTGAAAAGTTTCTTAAGTGCGGGCTTAGGTTTAACGAATTAAAATCCTTAGAAAACAAGTTTCAAGAAATTAAATGACAAGTAAAGTAAAATGCTTTTTAAAATAAATGACAAGTATTTAAATTGCATTAAAAGTAAATGACGGTATGTAAATTGGAAAATTCTAATGACTATTAATTTTTTAAACCTTTTTAAAACCGCACTTAAATTCCAAATCACTAATCACTTAGCAAACACAAGTTATTTACTCACTACTCATAACGAAATTCAATTTAACAAACATAGCATTTAACGACAAAAATAAATCTACACTAAGCATGGCAAAAATCAAATACGCAAATATATAATGGAACGATAAAATAAAACTATTCTAAGTATTGAAAAGAGATTAGAAAATAGAACCCGAACTGAAGAGCCGCAAATGAAACGAATACCACCCGGTTTATTTAGCTAAAGCAAATAATTAAATTCGGTCTAGCTAAATATACCCTTAAGCTCCACGCCTCATGAGTTGACCGGTACCAAAAATTAAAACAAAGATGTAACGCCCCGACCCAGAAGGGTAGAAGTATTACAAATATGGTGTGACATCAAAAGCATACACAATCATAACACAAGCATAAACAGCGGAAGTCTTAAATAAATAACCAAAGGAAATAAGTCAACATGACTTAAGGTACATAAGTTCTCAAAGGATAAACATATCCAAACGAAATAACAAATGTCTTGAACGAAAACAATTCGTATATCAAAGGTAAGAACTCTAGGGTAGTCCACACTCAGCACTCATAACCCAAAAGCAACCCCAGCTCCTAGCTTAGATACCTGCCGCAGGAAAAGAAAATGCGGCTGAGCTTACAAAGCCCAGTGAACAGATATATATAATCGAATGCAAAAGATAACGGAAATCAAAGGATATGATACAAGGTACAAAGGATAACTTTGTTTCACAAATAAGCTAGATCGAAAGTTGTTTACAAACTATATAAGCTCAAACCAAATCGAATAAGCTATAGGCAGCTTATTCGGGTTATAAGAGGAGCTTTTAGAAACCTAAAAGCTTACAAGCACAGAATAAGCTAGAAATTAGCAACAAGGACGATGAGTAAGCAATAAGTATATAAAACATCTTAAATATTAAATCGAATAAGCACTTAAGCTTACAAAAGTTTGATCCAACAATATTAGCTCACTCAAAACTAAATAAGCTAATTAGAAACTAAACTTAACAGAAAATATGAATTCCTAGTTAAACTAAATCTTAATAAGCACAATAATAAGCTAAATTCGAGCTTATTAACACGAAATTCCTTGAAGGCTAAAAAGATAAAATCATATAAGCTTTGGAAAGCTTGTAGGAGACTATCTTAGAGCATTTTTGGGAATTTTGACACTAATAAGCTGAGAGAAAAAGCTCACGAGAATAGCTTATATGATTAACATACATTCGAAAGAAAATACAAACCAATAAGCCACGAGTATAAGCTAAACATAATTTCCATTCAACTTAAAATCATTCTTTATTAAAAATCTTGAACAATTTACGAAATATGCAGAGTATATTAGTCTCTGGAAATAAACGAAATAAGTGAACCTAAAAAAAATAAGCTAATAACTAAATACACTAAACTAAGAAAAATAAATGACTAGCTAATCAAATTGAAGGGAGCGCGTAGAGTATATATAGGCCCAGGGGTTGATCTGTAATTTTTGTCCAATCATTGGGAAATTTATTTAAGCACAATTAATATGCGCGGGATCAAGTGACATGGATTGAATGAACTGCTCAGCCATTAGTTGTCTTCCTCGTGTAATTTCATTTCTTAGTTTATATTACGTTTCCTTCAACACTGTTGGATTATTTTCGATATGCAAATTGAATTGAGAAGAATTAACTTTGATTGGACACGTGTCGTCGTTTTATGACCCTTCCATACACTAGAGGGGTGTCGCGTGATTAATTTTTTCATTTATTTTGTTGCATTTGACAGTAAACGTCTATGGTGATGTCAATCCTCCATAATATCTTATTTTTCAGATTTAACATTGGGATCATATTGGGTTCATCATCAAGTATGGGTTGGCACGGCCATTAAATGGGTTAGGGCGAGACCTAATAAATTCAGAGGGCACCGCTGGACTCGTATTTCTAGCGCTATTTCCATGGCATGCGTGTGGATATTTCCCGACTTGTCTTGGTTGTTAATATTAGGCCACTCTTGATCGCGTACGAACCGGTAAATACCGTTTTTGTCTAGTTTTCAATCATTTTTACTGCAAGACATTAAAAATACTAAACAACATATTGCAGTTAATTATCCATATTTTAGTATTTTTAGTCCGATTAATAGTGTTTTATGGGGTATAAAAGATGTGTGTTTTAACAATACAAATTCCCTCGCACTAAGCCATTGTGGTCACACGCTATGTAAATACAACAACAAACCAGATTTAAATTATAATTTTATCCCTTTTAACTTATGACCCTTCCACATCAAACAAGACACAGAAAACGGTCCATTAAAAGGTTCAAAAATCATTTAATTTGCAAGCACCCCCGTTTTACCCATTTTTTTAATTTTTTTAATTTTTTTTCATTTTTATGATTTTCATAATTTCCAACTTACAACTTATTCATGTGTGACATAATGTAATGCTTTCATTATTATTGTAACTTTTAGGTTCACGGAACAAAAAGCTCCTAAATAGTGTCCAAAATGATAATTTAATCGTCACGTCTTTCAACCTTCCAAGCCAAGTTAAAAACCGATCATTGTAAAATACAGTTATGATGCTAGACTACTATAAAAGCTATTTGTGTACTTACTTTTTCTCCATTATTACATAATTTTGTATATCAAGTTCTTTTATATTATTATAATTGGTGACAAATAAATTATGCCCTTATTATATAAAGTAAAACCCTGTTTAGACCACAATTAGTTTGATATCATTTCCTAAAGAGACGATATGGTGAGAATAAGGTCATATTAGGTTCTAATTTCGCTTGATTAGGGGTTTTCATTTTTTATTTCTCCGAAAAACAACTAACTACGTGTCCAGAGGCGAATGCATTTTTTTTAGATAACATCGGAGTCGAATATTGGCTTTATTTTTATTATTATATATAGAAAACATTATTTAAAACCTCGGTCCTTAAACAACTTGCCACATCGGTATGCGAGCGTCATGGTATAGGAGTCTATATTTTGACCTCGGTGAATTTCCTCGACCTTTTAGAAGGCTGCAACATCGGTTGTGAGCCGGCAAGATGCATCAAAAAACATTTTTTTATCAGTCTCGGTTTTTTTATTATCTATGTCCTTATATAGAAAGATCTGACACAGCGGTTGTGAGCGGCAAGGAGGCAGTATACTTTTATCAGCCATAGTTTTTTTTATTGTTATTAATTATTTCCTTCCTACTCCTTTAACGAATGTCACATCGGTATGCGGCCGAACTGATACTGTAGTCTTATTTCGGCTTCGGTTTATTCATAATTATTATTTTATAGCACTAATTTCAAGTCATTGTGGTCTTTTAACAACTTGCCTCATCGGTATGAGAGCAACCATGGTCCAAGAGTTATTTCACACACATGACAAAACCTCGATGTGGTACTTACTTTCACACAGAGGAATTCTACGAAAGTGATCTAAAATCAAGAAATAGCTAAATAACAAAAGAAACTTTTGTTATTCAACAATTATTACGAAGTTTATTAAGCTGGTGCGGAGCAAAAAAGCTCAATAAACTTTATGAGCTTAAAGTATCCAACAATTCTATGTTTAGAATCAAAAATTATTACTTCCACTCTTTCATCTCTTGTTCTCTCACAAGTTTAAAATTTTCTAATAAAGGAAAACTCGTGAATACTTAGGCTAGCGATTAGATCGGCACTTTATCAAGTAACATAAACAACGAAACAATTTCTGATTCTAATAATCGATCTTCGCATATTTATATTCAATTTATGATGAACTTGCAAAGTCTTGACCTTTGTGAAGCTAGACTTCGTTTTATAGCTATTGTATAAAAGATTAGCATAATCAATCTATTTATGTTAGGAGAAAAGCAAGATATAAAAACGGTCGGGTCATAAAACTTTACTTTTTGTTCTCACCAACGGAAAAGTACATTCGTGTTAAACACTTATTATTTTTAATATTTTCAAAAAAAAAAAAAACATAAATATTTATTTTTTTCACATTTTTCTACAAATTTTTTTTTACTATATTATATTTGAACAATAAACTAGATATTAAGACTTAAAAAATTTAAAATTTTGGCCAAAACGGGGTTGCGAGGGACAAGCATGGCACGGGTAGTTCTCATTTCGGATTACGAAAACCCCCATCCCCCCCCATGAATGGAACAATTAGGCCTCAATGTTCAAAAAATGTGGGTTTACCCCCAAAATTAGGAATGAGAAAAAGGACAAATGCAAAAAAAAAATCCCAAGTATGAAACGGGGAAACAATTTTATATACATGAATCAGGATTGATGATTCCAAATTGTAAGTAAAAGATCGATGTCCTGGATGATTAGAGGATTGAATACATAAGCAAGTTCTTCGGATCTTGAGGAATACTGCCAAAAACTAAACTATTACATAGAAAGATGCCGCCCCCACATTGGGCTATAAAATAACACTCTACTTATTTTATAGAAAATAGAAAGAAGAGAAGACAGGGTTGCCCTCCCAAGGAGCGTCTTGTTTTTGGCGAGTCTCTAGCTTGACTCTCCCCGAATTCCTTTGTCCTTGGGGCAGAAAATAAGAATGGATAAATCACCATCGGAATTTTCATATGCCACCGGCTTAAGAGAAGAAAAATGAAAAGTGGACGAGCCGGGGTAAAATCGTATCCTCACTCTTGAGGAAAGAAAGAAAAGAAGATCCACTCAAATAAGTGAGATAAGGAAGAAATATTCGGATAAAAAAATGTGATGGGAAGAATAATGGCGATCCTCAAAAGGATAACTTCACAAATGTCAAAGATAAAACTTTCTTATATATCCGGGGTCAAAATTTTGTCTCGGTAATCTAAATCATCAAATTGGAGCACTTGTACAAAATCTTCTTCCAGTCATTTTCTTTTGATTCAAATAAAATAAAATATCATTCTTTACGAGAGGCAGGTTATTCGATGGATCCTAGCGAGAATGGAAAACATAGGTTTTTAGACGGATCTTGGTGAAGTAACATGCTTACTACGTTCGTCTCTAGGGGTGAAAAACCCATCTATTGAATCCGGTAAGAGGTATGGACTAGGAAAGTCGGATCATCAAGGTTGGATTATAAGAGGTCCTTGACACTCGACTGTCCTATTACACCTCATTCATTAAGAGGAATTTAACGTCATAGAGATTATTCGTCGGTTTAAATTCGAAAAGAGGAGTTTCGAGTAAATTTTAACATCTTCAGAAACGTCCTCACGGATAGTGGGAACGTGATTACTAGAGGTATAATCATTTGAATCGAAAAGAGGGTTAGGTGAAAGTTCACCGGTTTTTTCTAAAGAATACTAATGGGAGAGAAATCTCCACTCGATTGGTAAACGTTCTCATATCACTACCGGGATGTTTCATCGGACTCTCTTTGGGATTGGAATAAGGTCCTCAACATGGACTTATGAATTCGTCGATCCTTTTCAGGATTAGTGTCAGTTCTCATTCCCCATTATGAGAGATGTACTCAGGTTCCTTCGGTCTGGTTAAGTCAGGTGTGAGAACATAACCGAAGAAAATCTGCAGGGTTTTATTCAAAGAAATAATGCTCTCCTTGTGAATAACTTTAAAATTCTTTAAACATGGTGAAATTCGAGTTTGATGTTTAGCTGTCGGCTCTGCGATATTCTTTACTTCCTGCTTTTCCTTATCGAGATGTTGAGAATTATAGAGAGAAATGTTTAGATATTATGAGCCTTTCAAATCTGATCTTCCAACATTATTATGAATAAATAAAGATCTTTTTGTCGAACAAATTTAAAGCAATTCTAGCATGTATCTTCCATATTTTGCTTTTCACCTCTTCTCAAACTTTTGTGCCACAAGTTTACTTAATTAGTTGACGAAAGACGGGAATTTGGTGATGGAATTGCATTTTCCTGTGTGCTTGCTTTTTGGGCAAGTAATTTCTTGCTCTCTTTGAGCTGCAAGTAAAGCCTCCGGCTTACGTAACTCTTGATTCATTCTTTCCGTAAAATCTTCCATCATTTTATAAAGCTCGTTCTTTGTTTCACTATCAAAGAAAGAAATGACTTCTGGAATTTCTTGAGGATGATGATTGTCGAACTGCTGCTGGGGTTGAATTTGGTCAAAACCGAAAGAATTAGAATAATTGAAATTTTGGTTCATCGGTTGACACTGAAAAATTTTTCATCGATGTAACCACGCAATTTTTCACAAGGAAAATTGTTGTGGTTGACTCGGAAATATTGTAGAAGTTGGTTAAATCCAAAGTCTTTGATTGTAACAGGGACTGATCAATGAGGGTGTGTGCCCTGTTTGACATTCGGTAACCGGATGAGAGTTCCCTCTAAAAATTCAGAGTATGTTCGTATTGGTTATTGTGGAGGTTGGTTGAAGAAGTTCGGTGTTTCATTATAAGAATAAGGATTTGGGTCATAGACAAACTCATTTCCGGATCCTACACTGCTACAGTCTTCGGACAAGTTTCCACCATTAAAACGGACCTCCACAATACGAACAACCAAAATGGTTATACGAAGACATGTCGAAGAATTAAACGGATAAGAGGATAAAGAAGAAAAGAATTAAATGAAAGAAGAGGATAAAGGAGAATATTTTTGAAAAAAAATTTATATTAATAAAAAATATATTTTTGGTATTTTTAATATTTATAAAAGAAAAATAAAAATATGATGAAAATAATTTTTGGATTTTTTATTTTTTTATAAGAATGAAATAAATCTTCTAAGAAAGGATCTTCAGGCTCCGTACTTAAATACTATTCCTGTAAAATCGTCACTTCTCCCCGGCAGCGTGCGCCATTTTGATGGTTGTCCGTTTTTTTTTTTTTTTTTTTTTTTTTTTTTTTTTTACACGTTTATCAAACTAAAAACCCTCTCATATATATAGAATATATACTACGTATACTTAAGCAAAGTATCATACAAATTATTCTTAGGAAAGAATAATAAGTAATAAACGGGTACTCTTTTTCTCGGTGAGAGTGAAGGGAAATATACGTCCAAGTTGTAAATCGAGCTTGATGTCTTAAATGTTTGTGGTTTTGATTTTTAATTATTTTTATACTAAAAATTAAATAATATTAATTCTAAGATTAAATACTAAAAGATTAAAACGAAAATATTGGGGATCTAAAAGATATAAATGAACAAAATATGATTGCTAAGTGCGTGAAATGTTCCAAAAAGTCGGCTTGGTTTACACGAATTAAATCTTAGAAAACAAGTTTCAGAATTAAATGACAGAAAAGTATAATGCTTTTTAAATAATGACTAGTATTATTTAAATTGCATTAAAAGTAAATGACGGTATGTAAATTAAAAAATTCTAATGACTATTAATTTTTTAAATCATTTTTAATACCGAACTAATTCCAAATTCACTAATCACTTAGCATTACAAGTTATTTACTCACTATATAACGAAATTCAAATGCATTTACGACAAAAAAAATAATCTACACTATGAATCGGCAAAATCAAATACGCCAATATATTATGGAACGATAAATTAAATACTATTATAAGCGTATTGATAAGAGATTCTGAAAATAGAACAACGAATTGAAGAGCCGCAAATGAAACGAATACCACCCGGTTTATTTAGCTAAAGCAAATAATTAAATTCGGTCTAGCTAAATATACCCTTAAGCTCCACGCCTATGAGTTTGACGGTACCATCAAACACAAAAATAAATTGTTATATGAAAAACAGTTAAGTCAATTCGTAAATCAGTGTTTCTATTTCCTATGAATTATGGTCCAAAAATAGTAACATGGGCTTAATCAATTCTTAAGGCCCATCACTAATTGTTTTGCAACAACACAACATGAAAACGTGACTTATTACTGGAACAATTAAGCTTTCTATCATTGTGACTAAATCAATAATATTACAACTTCAACAAAACGAACGTTGAAAACTAAGACTAGCTAAACGCCTCAATGATAAGCATTTCTAACTTCGAATAGATCTTAAAACTAAATGAGATCCAAATATTAAACAATAACTGAAACATATATGAACAACAAATGCTGAAACTAGTAAACACGTATAAGCACAAAGGTATACTCATTCGCAACCTTTGTTTTACATACATAAGCTAGATCGAAAGTTGTTTACAAACTATATAAGCTCAAACCAAATCGAATAAGCTATAGGCAGCTTATTCGAGTTATAAGAGGAGCTTTTAGAAACCTAAAAGCTTACAAGCACAGAATAAGCTAGAAATTAGCAACAAGGACGATGAGTAAGCAATAAGTATATAAAACATCTTAAATATTAAATCGAATAAGCACTTAAGCTTACAAAAGTTTGATCCAACAATATTAGCTCACTCAATCCCGAATAAGCTAATTAGAAACTAAACTTAACAGAAAATATGAATTCCTAGTTAAACTAAATCTTAATAAGCACAATAATAAGCTAACTCGAGCTTATTACACGAAATTCCTTGAAGGCATAAAAAGATATAAAAACTCATATAGTTTGAAAAAGCTTGTAGGAGAACTATCTTAGAGATTTTTTGGGAATTTTGACACTAATAAGCTGAGAGAAAAAGCTCACGAGAATAGCTTATATGATTAACATACATTCGAAAGAAAATACAAACCAATAAGCCACGAGTATAAGCTAAACATAATTTTCCTTCAACTTAAAATCATTGTTATTACAAATCTTGAACAAACTTACGAAATAAGCATAGTATAATAAGCTGGAAAAACGAAATAAGCTGAACCTAAACAAAAATAAGCTAAAAACTAAAAAAAACTAAACTAAGAAAAATAAAAGACTAGCTAATCAAAATTCAAGGGAGCGAGTTGAGTATATATAGGCACCAAGGGGTTGATCTGTAATTTTTGTCCAATCATTGGGAAATTTATTAAGCCAATCATATGCTCGGGATCCATTGCACACGGATTGCAAGACTGCTCAGCTATTAGATGGCTTCCACGTGTAATTCTTTTTTAGCTTATATTGAACGCTGCCTTCACCACTGTTGGATCATTTTCGATATGCAAATGAATTGAGAATGAATATAACTTTGCCTGGACACGTGTCGTCGTTCTATTTGCCCCTTCCATCACTAGTGGGGTGTCACGTGACAATTTTTTCCATTTATTTTGATGCACATGACAGTGACGTCATGGTGATGTCAATCCTCTATAATATTTTTTTTTCAGATTTAACATTGGGCTCATAATGGGTTCATATCAAGTATGGGCTGGCCCGACCCATTAAATTTCGAGGGCACCGCTGGACTCGTATTCTCGCGCTCTTTCCACTGGCATGCTTGGGGACATTTCACGACTTTGTCTTGATTTTTAATATTAGGCACTCTTGATCGTGACAAACCCGTAAATACCCGTTTTTGCTCCGTTTTCAATCATTTTTACCTGCAAGACATAAAAATACCAAACAAACATATTTGCAAGATAATTATCTATATTTTAGTATTTTTAGTCCGATTAATAGTGTTTTATGGGGTATAAAAGATGAGGTTTTAGCAAATACCACCCATGCAACAAAACACGATTTGATATCATGCTCTTCTTTTTGGTTTATTTAACTCTTCATTTTTGGTTGATTTAACTCTTCATTTTTGTTTCATATTCAACTCTTCATGCTTAATGTTTCCTTAATGAAGTATCTCTATTTTGTAGAGGTTATTTGATAATTTATGATTTAAAACATGTTGGGATTAAAAGTCTTCTTGATGCTGTTATGATTTTTATAATTTACAACTTACAACTTATTCATGTGTGACATAATATAATGCTTTCATTATTCATTGATAACTTTTAGGATCACAGAACAAAAAGCACAAAAAGTGTCCAATTGCTTTCATTATTCATTAGAATAGGACAGAGGGGTGACTAGGAAGTCGACTCATCAATGTTTGAATATAAGAAATCCTTGCACTCGATGTTCCTCGAACACCTCATCAAAAAGAATTTATGTCACTATAGATATATTCGTCGTTAAATTCGAAAGAGGTTCGAGTATATTTTAACTCTTTTGGAAAGTCCTCGCGATAGTGACTCGTTGAGGTAAATCATTTGAATCAAAAAGAGGGATAGAGAAAATCATGATTTCCTCAAAAAATATCTAATTGGGAGAGAAATCATCACTCGAAGGTAAAACGTTCTCACTATCACTACCGGATGAATCCTCGGACTCTCTTGGGATTCAGATACAGGTCCCTCAACACTGGATCTTTAAGAATTCGTCCGTACCTTTTCAGGAAATAGTGGCTAAGTTCCTCAATCCCCGTTATGAGAGAGTACTTCAGGTTCTTCGTTGGTAATCAGTGTGATAGCAAATAACCGAAGACATTGAGGGCGTTTATTCAAAGGAATAATGCTCTCCTTGTGAATAACTTTAAAATTCTTTAAACACGTTAATTCCGAGTTTGATGTTTAGCTGTGGCCGCAATTTCTTCCTTCCTGCTTTTCCTTATCGAGATGTTGAGAATTCAAATTAATAGAGAGAAGTTTAGAATTAAGATCACTCTCAAATAGATAATCAACATTATTATGAATACAATAAAGCTCTTTTTGTCGACAAATTTCAGCACAAAATCTACATCCGTATCTTCCAAATTTTGCTTTTCCTCTTCACATACTTTGTGCCACACGTTTCTTCAATAGTGACGAAAGAACGGAATTTGGTGAGGGAACTTGCTTTTCCTGAGCTGCTTGCTTTTGGGCAAGTAATTCTTGCTCTCTTTGAGCTGCAAGTAAAGCCTCCTGCTTACGTAACTCTTGATTCATTCTTTCCATAAAATCTTCCATCATTGTATAAAGTTCGTTCTTTGTTTCACATCATAGAGAAATAGACTTCTGGAATTTCTTGAGATGATGATTTGTCCGAACTGCTGGCTGGGGTTGAATTTTGGTCAAACTAAAGAATTAGAATATTGAAATTGTTCATCGGTTGAAACCTGAAAATTTTCCATGAAGAACCCCGCAATTTTCACAGAGGGAAATTGTTCGTGTTGACTCGGAAAGTAATTGTAGAGGTTGTTAATCCAAAGTCCTATATTGTAACAGGGACCTTGATCAAAGACGGGTGTGTTCCCTATTTGACAATCGAAACCCGGATGAGAGTTCCCTCCACAAAATTCACACGAGTATGTCTCGTATTGGTATTGTGGAGGTTGGTTGAAGAAGTTTGGTGTTTCATTATAAGAAATAAAAAAAAAGCTTGGTCATAGACAAACTCATTTTCGGATCCTACACTGCTATAGCTCGGACAATTTCCACCATTAAACGGACCTCCACAATACTAGCAACCAAAATGGTTATACGAAGACATGTCAAAGAATTAAACGAATAAGAGGATAAAGAAGAAAAGAATTAAATGATGAAATAGGATTAAAAAGAGAGATATTTAAAAAAAAAAATTTTTTTTTTTTTATATTAATAAAAAAAATATGTATTTTTTAATATTTATCAAAGAAAAATATTTTGATTTTTATATTTTTTAATAAGAATGAAATAAACATTCCCGAAGAAGGATCGTCAAGCTCGAACACAACAATCCCCGTAAAAATGGCTACACACCCTCTCCCCGGCAACTGGCACCATTTTAATGTGTGCCGTGTTTACATGTTATATCATAAACCCTCAAAATTATATAAATTATATAATACGTATACTTAGCAAAGTATCATACAAATTATTCTTAGAAAAAAATAAAAAGTAATCAACACAGTATGCGTTTTCCCTCGGTGATAGGTGTAATGGAAATCTACGTTCAAGTTGTAACTCGACTTGATGGTCATAAAGTTTTTGGTTTTGGTGTTAAACTATTTTTATACTAAAAATTTAAACTAATGTTAATTCCTAAGTTAAAACTAAAAGACTAAACTACAATTGATCCAAAAGATATAAATAACAAATATGCTTGCTAAGTGACGTGAAATGTTCCTTAAGTGCGGGCTTAGGTTTAACGAATTAAAATCCTTAGAAAACAAGTTTCAAGAAATTAAATGACAAGAAAAGTAAAATGCTTTTTAAAATAAATGACAAGTATTTAAATTTCATTAATAGTAAATGACAGTATTTAAATTGGAAAATTCTAATGACTATTTTTTAAACCTTTTTGAAACCGCACTTAAATTCCAAATCACTAATCACTTAGCAAACACAAGTTATTTACTCACTACTCATAACGAAATTCAACATAGCATTTAACGACAAAAATAAATCTACACTAAGCATGGCAAAAATCAAGTACGCAAATATAATGGAACGATAAAATAAAACTATTCTAAGTATTGAAAAGAGATTAGAAAATAGAACCCGAACTGAAGAGCCGCGAATGAAACGAATACCACCCGGTTTATTTAGCTAAAGCAAATAATTGAATTCGGTCTAGCTAAATATACCCTTAAGCTCCACGCCTCATGAGTAGACCGGTACCACAAAAACAAAATAAATTGTTATATGAAAAACAGTTAAGTCAATTCGCAAATCAGTGTTTCTATTTCCTATGAATTATGGTCCAAAAATAGTAACATGGGCTTAATCAATTCTTAAGGCCCATCACTAATTGTTTTGCAACAACACAACATGAAAACGTGACTTATTACTGGAACAATTAAGCTTTCTATCATTTCGACTAAATCAAACTAAGTAAGCTAAAATGATATTATACTTCAACAAACTAACTTTGAAACAAAGACTACGCCTACGCTCAATGATAAGCCATTTAAATTCGAATGAGATCTAACAAACTAAATGAGATCCAAACTATTTAAACAATAATCAAAGACAATAAGCACAACAAAAGCCTAATTAGAACACGATATAAGCACAAGGTAACTTATTCGCAACTTTGTTTCACAAATAAGCTAGATCGAAAGTTGTTTACAAACTATATAAGCTCAAACCAAATCGAATAAGCTATAGGCAGCTTATTCGGGTTATAAGAGGAGCTTTTAGAAACCTAAAAGCTTACAAGCACAGACTAAGCTAGAAATTAGCAACAAGGAGGATTAGAAGCAATAATATATAAAGACATCAAAATATAAATCGAATAACACTTAAGCTCCAAAAGTTTGATCCAATAATATTAGCTCACTCTAAAACTAAATAAGCTAATTATAAACTTAACTTAACTGATATTATGAATTCCTAGTGTAAACTAAATCTAATAAGCAAAAGTAAGCTAAACTCGAGCTTATTAACACAAAATTCCTTGAAGGCTAAAAAGATAAAATCATATAAGCTTTGGATGGCTTGTAGGAGACTATCTTAGAGATTTTTTGGGAATTTTGACACTAATAAGCTGAGAGAAAAAGCTCACGAGAATAGCTTATATGATTAACATACATTCGAAAGAAAATACAAACCAATAAGCCATGAGTATAAGCTAAACATAATTTTCATTCAACTTAAAATCATTCTTATTACAAATCTTAAACAAACCTACGAAATAAGCAAAGTATAATAAGCTGGAAAAACGAAATAAGCTGAACCTAAACAAAAATAAGCTAAAAACTAAAAAAACTAAACTAAGAAAAATAAAAGACTAGCTAATCCAAATTGAAGGGAGCGAGTTGAGTATATATAGGCACCAAGGGGTTGATCTGTAATTTTTGTCCAATCATTGGGAAATTTATTAAGCCAATCATATGCTCGGGATCCAGTGCACACGGATTGCAAGACTGCTCAGCCATTAGATGGCTTCCACGTGTAATGAATTGAGAATGAATATAACTTTGCTTGGACACGTGTCGTCGTTCTATTTGCCCCTTCCATTACTAGTGGGGTGTCACGTGACAATTTTTCCATTTATTTTGATGCATATGACAGTGACGTCATGGTGATGTCAATCCTCCATAATATTTATTTTTTCAGATTTAACATTGGGCTCATAATGGGTTCATATCAAGTATGGGTTGGCCCGGCCCATTAAATGGGTTACGGGCTGGCCCAATAAAATCCGAGGGCACCGCTGGACTCGTATTCTCACGCTCTTTCCACTGGCATGCTTGGGGACATTTCACGACTTTGTCTTGATTTTTAATATTAGGCATTCTTGATCGCGACGAACCCGTAAATACCTGTTTTTGCTTTGTTTTCAATCATTTTTACCTGCAAGACATAAAAATACCAAACAAACATATTTGCATGATAATTATCTATATTTTCGTATTTTTAGTCTATTAAGTAGTTTTTATGGGGTATAAAAGATGAAGGTTTTTAGCAATACCACCCATGCAACAAACCACATTTGATATCATGCTCTTCTTTTTAGTTTATTTAACTCTTCATTTTTGGTTGATTTAACTCTTCATTTTTGTTTCATATTCAACTCTTCATGCTTAATGTTTCCTTAATGAAGTATGTCCATTTTGTAGAGGTTATTTGATAATTTATGATTTAAAACATGTTGGGATTAAAAGTCTTCTTGATGCTGTTAGAATTACTGTTGCTCAAGTTTATGTTAATACTACTCTGATGAAGTTAGTGTTGCTCATGAACTTCAAAGAAAATATACTAAGTAGTTACTACTGCTGGTACAAAAGTTAAGACTGCTCTGCTGAAGTTACTACTGCTAGTACAAAGTTAAAACTACTAGTGAAAGTTACTACTGCTAGTATAAAGACTGCTTGACGTAATGCTGCTAATGAAGGGGGTGAGCAGGAGGAATTACTACTGCTACAAGGAAAATATTCTAAATAGATAGTACTTCTGTGTTAATTAAGTTTTGTACTAGCTAGTGTAAAGTTAGTGTTGTTTGTTAGTACGCTTACCTTGATATGTATTAGTTATTTATAGAAAAGATTTTATATACTTTAGAAAGTATTGTAAGCCGAGGTATGACTCCTTGGTGTAAAAAGGAGTCATAGGGCATAGAGATTGGTGTACCAAACAAAAAATCAATCTTTTTCTTAGCTTTCAAGTGGTCCTTTTAACCCTCGATACTTGAGATATTCGTATTTATTATAATAATATTGGAGCTTATTGTTTTGATTTTACTTTCATTGATACTTCTTCTTAATATAAAGATTTTTTAAAGATTCTACATAATTTTAATACATTCAAACAAAGCTTTTCCTATGAGTAGGTAGATTTATCTAATATAACTAAACCTTAAACAAGCATAAGGAATTCGATCTATTAAAGTGGGATCAACAAGTGGTATCAGAGCTTGTTGAAAAGCTTTAAATAAGAAGAACCTGTTTTTATACACAAGATCTTTTGCTAAAAATACATGGATCAAGATTCTGCACACATGGTGGCTGCATCCAAAGTTCCCATGCTCAAACCTGGTGAGTATGAGATCTAAAGGATGAGGATTGAACAATATATCCAGATGATAGACTATGCACTGTGGGAAGTCATAGAGAATGGTGCAACCTTGCCAAAAACAACAATTGTGGAAGGAGTTATGACAGAGATGCCTATTACTACTGCTGAAGAAAAGGCTCAGAGAAGATTAAAGGTGAAAGCTATAAGTACTTTAATGATGGGCATTCCCAATGAACATCAGTTAAAGTTTAACTCTATAAAGGATGCTAAGAAGTTGCTGGAAGCTGTTGAAAAGAGATTTGGTGGGAATGAAGCTACTAAAAAGACTCAAAGGAATCTCTTAAAGCAGCAATATGAAAAATTCACTGCTTCAAGCTCAGAGATGCTTGATCAAACTTTTGATAGGCTTCAAAAGCTTGTGAGTCAGTTGGAGCTTTTGGGTGAAAAGATTTCACAAGAAGATGTTAATCAAAAGTTGTTAAGAAGTTTGTCACCTGAGTGGAACACACATGCTGTTGTGTGGAGGAATAAAGCTGATTTGGATTGGTGTGATCAAGGCAGTGTTTAGTTGAAGTGAAGTTGTGAAGAGAAGTATAGAAGAGTTGTGAAGGGTAGAGAAGTTGTGAAGTGAAGTGAAATTATGAAGTGAAGAAAAAGTTGTGCGGTGAAGCGAAGTAGTGAATTATTGTGAAGTAGTGTGGTTAGTTGTGATAGATTGGTTCTAGCTAGGATTAGAACTTGACATTTGGCTTTGTGTCAGAAATCAGTGTAAGCGTAGTTGTGTACGGTTTTCTTCACCTAAAGGAAGCTTGTTGACACTGTGAAGAAAACTCTCGTGGTTTGGTGCTCGGGGAGTGAAGTAGGGCGAAGAGGTGCTTTGTTACCAAACCATTATAAATCCTTATGTTATGGTTTGATCTTTCGATCTCTTATCTTGCATACTTATTTCATAGCTTGTGTTAGATGTTATGTTTGCTAAGTAGATATCATATGAAAGCTATAAGAATAAAGGAGAGGAACTAGAGAGTATCACTACTACAAAAAAGGCTAAAAAGACCCCCCTAAAAAGATAGGTTATGTAAAACCCTCTCTCTATGAATAGATGGAAATAGGTTTTCCTGAAAAAACTAGTTTTCATAATAGGAATTCTAAAAAAATTGGTTTTTGGGGTGCAAACCACTCTTTTTTCATAATTAAAGACACTGGTGTGTATGTAGCAACATGTCTCTATGTGTTTATGTTATGGACACCATTTTTTATAAAACAACTAGTTTTTTTACATAATTAAAGACATTGG
>BQNB010093194.1:0-18837 GCA_026074375.1 Tanacetum coccineum | reverse complement strand
ATAGTTTTATTTATTGGAAAAATAGATTCGAGACATATGTTAAATCAAAAAATCTAGATCTTTGGCATGTTATTACCAACGGTGATTTTGAACCTATTGAACAAAATTCGGAAACCAAATTAGATGAGGTTATCCAAAACAAAGTGATGATCTTAAAAAGAGAATTGCGAAAAATAACAAAGCTAAAATGGTTATTTATAATGCTTTGCCTAGAAAAGAATATGAAAGAATTTTCATGTGTAATACGGCAAAAGAAATTTGGAAAACATTGTTAATCACCCATCAAGGTAATAGTCAAGTCAAAGATAATAAGATCGACCTTTTGGTTCAATAATATGAACAATTCGTCATTTCCAAAGACGAATCTATAGATAGTGCTTTTGCTAGATAAAATACTATTATTACTAGTCTAAAAGCTCTTGATGAAGGTTACTCTAGCAAGAATTATGTTAGGAAGTTTCTTAGGGCTCTACATCCTTAACGTCACTATCTCTTGATGAACTCATCGGGAACCTCAAAGTTCATGAAATGATCATTAAGAAAGATTCCGAAATAGTCAAAGCAAAAGTTAAAAGGAAATCTCTTGCTTTAAAGTCTAAGAAAGAATCTAGTGATGAAGAAAGTTCGACTTCCAAAAGTAAAAAATCGAAGGAATATGCCCAGCGCGTGGTTAGAGAACTTCCAAGAAAGTTCTTCAAGAGAAGAGGAAGGTTCATACGACAACCACAGAATGACAAAAAGACATTCCAAAGATTCTGAGACGACAAGAACGGTAAAAGTGATAAGAAATGTTTTAGATGCGAAGATCCAAATCATCTTATCGGAGAATGTCTGAAACCACCGAAGGACAAGAACCAAAGAGCTTTCGTCGAAGGTTCTTGGAGTGATAGCGGTGAGGAAGATGATGAAAAGGCTAAAGACGAAGCTTGTCTCATGGCTCATGCATCTAGTGAGATATGCCTTGGGATCGATTTGGAGCCCGACAAATGGATAAAAGATAACAGATGCTCCAAACACATGACGGGAAATCGAAAGCTCTTCTCAACTTACAAGGCATACAATGGAGGTAATGTTGTTTTTGGTAGTAATCTTCGCGGTAACATCATTGGCAAAGGTACGATCTCTAATGACTCTTAATATAAATAATGTAGAGCATGTAGATAACTTAAGATTTAACTTGCTAAGTGTAGGTCAAATATGTGATAATAAGTGTAAAGTAATATTTTTTGAACATGATAGTGAAATCACTAAGGACGGAATTGTCATAGGTAGGGGTATTAGGAAAAGCGGCTTGTATGCGATGAAGTTAGGAAAGAAGCTAAAAGACAAAGTTTGTTGATGCGTATTTTATTTTAAATATATATTTACCAACTTTTAAATTTATTATTTAAAATTGTTTCTACTTACAAAGAACTATACAGCACAGGAACGCCGGATCATGAATAATGTAGTTATGGTAAATCCGAGGTCGTCCCAAGAGCTAAAGGGTGGAAATAAATCTGAGTTCAAAGTGTCATGTTTTTAAAGCTGTTTTAGTGATTAAATTGTAAGAAAATAAGTAAGAGGAATTAAAGTGGTTTTATCAATCAAAGGAATTGGTATAGTGAAAAACTACTAAGAAGATGAACCCATTTAACTTAATTAAATATCCAAGGTTGAATTATCTTGATCTCAAGTGCAATGTCTAATTCTTGTTTTATTAGTGGTTTCTAAAGTCGATAGACCTGAATGTGCATATATAGTCTATCCTATACTTCCGCGATTCCGAATCAGTCCCAAATCGTCAAGGAGGTAGGTTATCCAGGTTGCAGTGATTAATCCCAACTATTCTCAAAACATATCAAATAACCTATTAAGATTATTAACCCCCTCTGAAAGAGTTCTTGTGTTTTTAAGTATTGAATGATAAGTGCGGTGACCGGTCAGTTCCTACACCAGGTAAGGAGTTAGTGATCCTCCCTAGTACCCATTGGATCCCATCATGACAAGATAATCTATTAATGGGGAAAGCTAGGTCCAAACCACCCGTACTATCAAAACTCAGGGTTATACGATAGTCAAGGAATATCTAATGAAACAATAGTCAGCCAAAGAGATCAAAAATAATTAACCAATGAATAATTAATAAATTAAATGACAAGAGTAAAACTAAACATAATAAATATCAAGCATCAACAAATTAAGCCGAGACCAAATAAATTATTAAAAATAATTAATTGAAATCAAACTATAATTGTTGAGGAATCATGTACAAATCATGCTGAAATAATGCTCTCGATGTTCTAGTTGGATCCTGTGGCGAACCCTAAATATACCCGAATTAAGCAGCTAAGCAAGTTGCTATTTTCCTTTTTCTTCCCTTGTTCGTCGTACACCAGAAAGATACAACTGAATGAATGAATGATATCTCCTTTATCATTCATTCATATAATATATATACTATATTGCAAGTTTTTCGTTTGTACGACTTTGGCCCCTAAGGTTTGGGGTGGATAATGAAACTTTAGTATTAGTATGCACCAAATAAGTCCCTGTAACAGCTCATATGTTACGGCGTAACCCAATACATGGTTACTCCGTAACACTCCTGACGCGGCATTCCATTATTAAGAGATAATGTTCGTTATGGCGTAATAAAAAATCACATTGCGCCGTAACCCTTAGTCAGCAACAATATATTCTCTATAAATAATAGATTACGGCGTAACTATATGAGATGTAACGCCGTAAAGCCTTGTCAGCACCGAATCTTCATATTTAATAAATAATCACGGCTTGATTTCTTTCCTTGAATGTAGTTAGGGCGTAACCAGTTGTATTATTACGCCGTCATGCTATTTTAGTCATGATCTTCTTTCCATAGTAATGGTTACGGTGTAACCAATAATTTGTTACGCCGTAATCGTTGCTTGAGTGACGTAATTTGCATGAGATGTGTTACAGCGTAACCTTAAAAAGGTTTACGCTTTGGTAATTGTCTTGCAATTTTTAATTTTACGGTCCTTTTCTTTGATAAATGATAATTACCTGCATTTCTCCTGAAAATCATAAAATAATAGAAAATATTTTGTTTTCATATGTTAGTGCATAAATGCAAGTAATTTAGGGGATAAAATGATACTAAAAAGTATTAAATATTTGATGTTATCAAATATTCCCCCACTTGACTTCTGCTTGACCTCAAGTAGAACCTTTTAAATAATTCTCAAAAAGATATTGACTTCCTTGATCAACTTGTGTTCTTGACCAATGTTAGGAATATTTGTAATACTTATTTGTAATACTTATTTGTAATACTTAGTTTCTACTAGTAGGTATGTAGTTCCTACTGGTAGAGTAGTAGTTCCTGCTGGCAGGTATATAGTTCCTGCTGGTAAGGTTATTCTCATAGTTAGTACTGGTAGGCTAAGTTTAGTTCCTACTGGTAGAGTCAAATAGTTATTCCAAGATAAGATATTAGTTAGTTAGAGTTGAGGATATGCATGAGCTAAATAAGGAAGATATTCATGCATATCAATCTCACGCGTTTTGAGTAAATGTTGATTAAGGTTTCTCCACTATAAAGAGAACCTACGGCTTAGGGAAATGCACACATTCATAAAAACACATTTATCCTTGTTAATTAATAGAAATCCATAGAAGGATCTTTTAGTTTTATTAGTCATGTTCTTCTTATTAGTTGTGTCGATATTCCGCACAGACATTAGCTTTCTTAAGCAAGAGTCTCTCTAGTGATTAGCTTGTGATTACATAGGTTAATCACCATCCTTAACAGGCAGTAAAGATCTATCTAGAGTGGGATACAACAAGTGGTATCAGAGCTTGTTGAGAGTCTCTCATAAGAAGAATCTTCCTGGATTTAAGATCCTTATAAACCTCACAACCAAACACCTCTATATACCTTTAAAATGGCAGGATCTGAAAATGATAGCTGGGGTCTTTATAGATCAAACTGATTGGTCTTCCATGAATGCATATAATTTTCATTCCTATTCCCCTGAACCATAGACTTAAGTAGCCAGAGATTTCAACACAGAGAAAATAAAGACTACATGGTAGGCTAAGGTGAAATGGTGTACCGAAACATATAGAGTAGGGTGAAAACATGGATTGGCTTAACATGGGTGATCTAGGGGTATCTTGCACTAATAATGAGTGCAATAAAAGGTTTTATTACGGGAGGTCGACAAGTTAGTGTAACAAGTCGATAAACACACACATATAGGCTATTTGGGTGATTTCCTAAGTGTTGCCTTCTTGAACTATCTATTCCTGCTAATCAATTAGGTCTCGAAATGATGTACGTGCCAAGTTCTAAAGTCTACAATACTACTAGCATACTCAATATATTGGTGGATTTTTGAGTAATATGATGGAAATGGAATATTAGGCATAAATCTCACCAAATATAATAAAGGGTAATGTGCATTCGGCAAAGATTAATTCTAGTTATTTAAGAAAATTTTGTCAAAAAATTTTAAAATTGGCATAATTTTCCAAGAAAACTAGAAAATCGAAGGCAAAACATACGTCAAGTATTAATTCTACTCCCATCCCCCCACATGATTTGAACAATGTCCCTATTGTACATTAAGGAAATGAAATAAAAAGGAAAGAGTAGAATTAAGACAAGAAACTCATTGAGCATTGCTTTTAAATTTGAAATTTGGCGGAAAGCTTTATATTATTTTCGTCTTCCCGCAAGATCTTTATCCCCTGTGATCACAAAACAAGCCAAAGCATAAAATCGTTCTACAAGAATTATGAAGTGTACAGGAAATACAAACCTAACTCACTTTCGTAGGAATCACGGTTGCATTTAGCATATGCAACAAGCCTTTTAAACCACTTGGTGGCCCAAGTGGACGAGTTTAGTCTCAGGAGGGCTTCCAGAGAACATACCCACAAAGTCCATTTATGTATACAAGGTTTTAGGCATGTTTTAAAACTAAAATTTTTAAGATTTCATGTAACACCCCCAAAAATGTGTCGCAGCGGAAATGTGTCTGGGGTCGTTACTTCATAATACACAGCGCTAGATACAAGAGAACGACATCTAAATGTGTCGTTTGAAAAGTAATCTCGTTGACTTCCTTGAAATTAATATAACATTTGTCCCATAATTGCATCACAATGAAAAGCTTGAAAGCTACACAACGAGATTTGATCATTTGTATGCAAGTTTGGATTCTGCAAAACAAAGTAAGAAACATGAGAACCAACTAAAGGAAATTTCATTAAATAAAGGACGAGTTGTCTCTCGACAAGCACTTTTATTTATTAACGAGTCTTTAAGTTAGACTCATGCCTATTCTACGTTTTCATGTTGTCTACTTCTTTTCGGATCATTTACTTAAATTTAGATCCGTTCTTCCTTCCAAGAGGTAGAATATTATCCAAGTCTTTGGTAACTGTAACACCCCCAAAATTTCAACAACGCAGCGGAATACCACTTGGGGTGCTACTTCATAATACACAGCGCTAGATACAAGAGAACGACCTCTAAATGTGTTGTTTGTAAAACAATCTCGTTGATTTTCTGAAATCAAAATAATAGTTGTCCCATAATTGCATCACAATGAAAAAGCTTTGAATGCGATACACAACGGTTTTGATCATTTGTAGAAATCCAATTATGAAAATCTTGTCAATTTAGGACTCCAATTCACATCGATAGTCCAAGCATCTCCAAGCATCTAATTCACCTGAGAAAAACATGCTTAAAAACGTCAACATAAAGTTGGTGAGTTCATAGGTTAGTTTAGATATGAATAATAACCCAAAGGTTTCCAAAGTATATATGACCATTTAATTCCTTAAATGTCCTTTCAAAATATATGTATGATTTTTAAAATCAACAGTTGCAAAACATGCCAGACCATTTAAATCTCCAAATAGTCGCCAAAACGTATAACATAGGACCACAAGATTTTCCCCGTGATAAAGCAAACTGCAACTATCACCAACATATAAACTTCCCGTGATGAAACAACAAATGCAAACATCACGAAACCCTGATTACGTTTCCTAAGCTCATGACACTGAAGCTCGACGATCTTTCTTGCAATAATATATATTGCAATTTCTGCCCCGATTAGATGTCTAACCCGAAACATCTCCAAATTCGACATGCTATAACGTTCGTTCTCGGTGATAGCTAGTCACCCGAACGGGGAGGTCGTTTCCCAAATAGATCTATTAATAACATTCGCGCTCACATAATGTAATTCACAACTACATCTATGCAATTGACAGTTCATGATAAAGGGGCTCAACTTGGGTTATCGCTACTTAGGCAACACGTAATCATAATATAAAATTGATCCACTTGTGTCCATTTATAAAATGATGCATATTTTCATCCCAAAAATATATATATAACAGTTATCCAAGACGAGTAAAAGTGAGGCTATGAAACTCATAATATCCTTTAAAAACAATCATATTGTTATAAGATGACCCAGTAAGTAAAGAGTTTGTAGACAAGCATGTATTCCCCCTCGCGGGTTTATAAACATTCAAAAGATTGAAAAGCGAGGTTATGAACTCACATTGATGATGAAGAACGATTGACAGATAGGCATCTAATATGCACAACACGAACGGAAGACGAAACTGCTCGATCAAGTATTTGCGACTAATCTTAACGGCTAAGTCCCACTAGCCTAGGATAATGTATTTGTGTTCCCCGATGAATAGTCACATCAACGCGACACGTTGATGAAGATTTAGATTTAACGTTGTAATGGTTTGGTGGTTGGTTAAATAAATAAATTGAAAATATACGCAAAGTGTGTAATATATATTCTTTATATATTACTTATGAAAAATAACCCTTATATAATTCCTACCGTGAATTATATAACAAAGACAATCAATCCAAAGATTAATGAAAAGTATAATATACCTTGCAGGTATTATATAATAAGTGTGAATAATTAATTAAACCAATTAGTTTGACAACCATTTAATAAATGAAAAGGCTTTGTACAAAGGTTGACACATGTCTTAACGTTATAAATTAATCAAACCATGTTTGTAACAGTTTATAATCATTATAAAATATAAATAATATTTTATAAAATATATTTCGTTTCTTCGACGGGTTGCGTCTAAAACAGTTCGTCTCATTGTAAAAGTATAGTTTTCGTTCGTTGTCAGGTTATTATACAGTTATATTTTAGTATATCTTTAAAATATAACTTAGTTCCTTTATCGGTTTATAGAATAATAGCAGTTTCAGTGAATCGTAAATATAGTAATTTATATAAATTCCATCATGAATTCCCCGTTTATATAACGTTTTCCATTTTTCGCAAAACTCGACGTTTTCCATATTCAATATATATGTTGCAATTGTTAACGTGTTAATATTTCAAACACTCGCGTTTTTAGATATAATATATTTATATATTTTATTATATCTAAACTAAACCAAATAATAAAAGTTATATTTATTTAACCAATTTAAACCACCAATTTAGTCCGGTTTTATAATTAAATATTGAAATATATTTATGAGTCCATTTTTGTAAACCAAACTCACCCTATGTTGTTTCGCTAAACCAAACGCTCCTACTGTTGTTTCTGATGAACCAAACACCCCCTTTTATGGTTAAACAACCAACCAAACGCCCCTAACCATCTAATTGTCAAACCAAACACCCATTAGCCGCTGTCACAGCCAAACGCACCCTAGGTTGCCCCAACCAAACGCCCCTTTCTTGTGTCGTTAACCCAAACACGCCCCATGTGGCTGTTACAGTCAACCAAACACCCCTTTGGTGTTTGTATCACAACCAAATGCACCATTTCTCGATGCAAAACCCAAACCAAACACGCCCTTGCTGGGCTGTTACAAACCAAACGTACCTTTGGTCGGTTGAGACCACAAACCCATGCACCCGGTGGGTGTTACTACTAACCGTCTCCTGCTGCTAAGCCCACAACCATACGTACCCTTTTTTTTGGCTGTTTTGGTGCGGCTGACCCGGAACCAAAACGCACCCTTTTCGGCTGTTTATAACACAAACCACACGCACCCTATGCGGGTCTGAATCACCAAACGCACCCTCTTCGATGAAAACCAAACCCACCCGCACTCTACGGTGGTGCCAACCACAAAACCAAACGCACCCTCTGTCATGGTGACAGCGGGGTGGTGGTGTGGCGTAGAGGTGGTGTTGGCAGCGGGGTGGCGACGTGATGGTGATGATGGAGGTATGATGATGATGATGATGGAGGTATGATGGCTGTCGTCGGAGGGGGGAGGGAAAAAAAAGAGCGTGGATGCGAGTGGGGTAGTGGGTTGGGTAGATCGGAAGAAGAGGAAACTTTTTTGAAGCTCACCGGAAAACTCCGCCGGAAAAGTTTTTCGGTGGCGGCGACATGGTGGCCGGCGGCGGTAGGGGTGGCCGACGGTGGGCTGCCGGAAAGGGGAGGGAGAGAGTGTTGAGAGTGTATGTGTGTGTTTATAAGAGATGAAATGAAAAAAAATGTTATAATTTTATTTATATATAAAACTTTTAAAATGAATTAGAAAGTGTATAATAGTTGAGGGTTAAAAGTGTAACTTTTTATTATACTTTTGATAAAAAGCGGTTCGAGACTCGTTTGGGCGACTTAACTAATGATTCAACGCGCGAAACTTGCGCCGTTGTTTTCCGAATCATTTTTCCGATAAAAACTAGTATTTATTTGATAATATCTCATAAGTATTTTATAACATTCATAAAAAGGTTCGTTATTCATTTTTTAAACCGGTTACGTCTCGTTCTAAAGTAAAACTAGGAATATATTTCTAACCCGTATATTCACGTTATCAACAAACGTTTTCGAATGAAATGATGACATAATTTATAAAAATAATAAAAAAAAATATTTAATAAAAATAATAATTAAATATACCTTAATTTTTTTACGTTTCAATCTTGCGAGTGTTTTTCGGTCTTTTTTCTTTTTTTTTTTCTTTTTTGCTCGTTTCTGGGTCTCGGGACAAATATTAATAGTTGTCAGGACATATGTTTTACATCAAATTACTTTAGGGTCCGAAAAATGAAAACGTGATTTAGTGGTTCATTTTTGATAAATTAACTATGAATTAATATATATCACTTTTTTGTTTTCGAATCAAATAATTTAAAAATAAATTTTATAAACGACAAACATGTAATAATAAATATGATTTATTATTTAAATATGTTCCGAAAATTGACGGTTGTTACAATGGGTTGCTATACAAAATGATGGGCCGAGCCAATGGGCCGTATTTTACAATATAATATGTACTCTAATAGTTATTATACCAATGTATACTACTTCTACTAAGTAACTTAATAGAAATTAGTTATTAGCAATTAAATTGTTATTTTTAAGCTTTATAAAATCTAGTTTTGCATTCCTTGTTTTATAACTCAAAGTTATGATTTATAAAACGTATTATTATGGAGTACTATTTTTTATAGTAAATACTAAAATTATTACCTCACACACACCAAAAATTTCTGAAATTTTGTTCTCCCGCTTTGTTTTTTTCATGTTACTCCCACCATCTATTTCCCCAAATTCAAAAAACCCTCAACATCCCTCTATTTATAGATCCTTTTCTTCTTTTTTCACTTGCAGCCACAATCACACAAACAAAAGCTAATTTCTTTTCTCATCCTTCCTACCGAGTTCCTTACTAATTTTCGTATCAACTCTTGTATTTAATTATCTTCCACTATGATAGGTACCAATTGTTAGAACCGCAACCAACCACTGTTACCCGATCTGCCTGCATCCACCAAAGCTTTATCTTATCTGATAATTAGTTTGTTTACAATTTCGAGCTATTTGCACAAATTTATCAGTGTATGATATTTATTTTTTTGTAAATGTATGTTGTATTAGGTTATCTTGTTAGAGCTGAAGTGTTCGCTTTTGGATTTACATATATTATGTTATTATCGGGACTCAGTTTAACTCTTTGGATGCGTATCTTAACCTTTAGGTACCAATTTTGATTTTTTAGGTATAAAAATTGACTTTTCATTGATATACTTCTTAACAATCTGAACTAGATTCCTTAATAGAAGTTGAAATATCCAATTTACATATGTTTTAGGTAATTTTGACTTTTGGAGATGTATATGATATTTCACCCAAGACAAACATATCTTGACTCTATAGCCATGGCAGCAGATGTATCTATTCATTCTCTGTTTTTTCAACTAAAGATTACTATTTTACATCTCCAAATATCTATATTAACAAAAAAGGTATAATAAGTTAATTTCACTAGAGTAGAAAGGGCCCTTAACTTTGTTAGTCACAAGCTCATGGCTTCTTGTTAATATCTTGATATACATTACAGCTTATAGCTGCAAACTTTGAACTATTTAGTTAGGACAATGTGATAATGGTTTCATTTGACATGCATTTAGTGTAAATGATGTAACCGACTTGTAAAAATAGGCAACATTACAAATGACGTAACTAAGTTGTAACTGAGTTCAAATGTGATGGATCTCTTAGGTGACAAAAGTGGCTGATTGATGTGTGAGGACACCAAGCGGGCAAAATCAAATAGTTTAGTACAAAATGGGAGACGGCAAAAAGTGATTCCAAGTTCAATCGTTGTGAATATCAAAATCACCAAAGAAAAAGATGTCGGGTTAAAGTGAACTAGTGGTCAATTTTATCTTCATTTAAGGTATGAACATAAATTGATATTTTGTTGCATTTGCTATTATTTCAGCTTGCTGCATCAACTTTGCAGGTTTGCAATTTTTCAAACAACATTGTGAGTTGATATGCGGATTTAATTTTCTTAGTACTTAAGGAAGAAAATTAATTGCATTTATGATATTATAGCATGATATGGTCTATAACAGTATCATTTACTTTTAGGGATCAAAATTTATGGTGGGCGGGTGAGTTGGAGACTTGGAGTAGACATATCAGTTTAGACAGCGGGTTAGGCACAAACACGGTTCGACCTGTTGAGACTATATGGTTCTTATACATGCCACAAGAGCATCATGTAAGTGCCCTTACCTCTTTATGATAGTTATATTGTAGTACTCGTTCATTATCAAATGTTAGATTTCCATATGTATTTTTTTAGACTGGTGTTACATAGGAAAAATCATGCATTTATGATTGATTATCTATTTTATGCTTTCATTTTTAGTTCTATTTGAGTTTATATACATCAAAGAGAGTTGCAATGGCTTTAAGATTTGGTTTTTTATAGGTTGAAGTGTTGTAAAGGCATGTGAAGCATTAGTAGTATGAATTAGTCTCAAGAGTTACAATGAATAAAGAACTTGAAGCAAGAAATGAAGAGAGATATGAATGTGAAGGCTGTTGAGACTTGAACACTTTGTGCATCAACCTCCCACATAGTAAAGACTTGGTTGTTTTTAGTATACTTTGTATTAGATGCACTTATTATATAAAACTTGTATAAGTGGTAGGATTTGGTATGTGAATATGTAATTTGCATTTTTGTATGATTATGAATTTGGATATTATTTATGTATTTGTATTTTTTTTTGTTTCTGACTGTATTTATGAATTTGAGAACTAATTTTCTAACGAGTTTGCAAGGAAAAAGTTCCTGCAAGTTTTAGTCTTGCCAATCGTTGCAAAATATTACGGTTGGAAAACTCGTTGCAAAGTTTACGGTTGCAAATTTGTTTTTATAATTACCGTTGGAAATTCTAGTTTTCGTACAAAAGTCCGTAATTTCCAACAACTTCCCTTTCATTGCAATTCCGTTACAATTATATTTTAGTTGTTGCAATTTCGTTGCAAAATAAATTTGCATGGAGCCTTTATGCAACAGTTAAAATCCATTGCAAATCTGTTGCAATTAGCTGTTTGCAACCGATTTGCAACGGATTTTGACTGTTGCATTAGGTCATTTGTGTTGTAGTGATAACCTTCTCATAGTGGCTTATAGCTAATCACTTGAGATAAGTTATAAGTTCAAGCTCAAAATGATTGGGGTAAATCGCACAAAAAGTGTCATACTTTACGTCTATTTAAATTTTATGTACCAATTTTTTTCTTAACTTAGGGTATCAAATTTATTTTTATGTGCAATATAAGGTTTTATTTACTTTTTAAAAGTGCGTATCGGTCCTAATTTTAGCCAAATGTCTTTTAAATGCTCAATAATATTGATGCATTAAATTGGTTAACAATTTCAGCGAGAAAAATGACTCGAAACCTTTCTTGAAAGTCGAAAAAACCTTGAAAGCCTTACATTGCATATAAAATTAACTTTGGTAACTTAAATTAAGAAAAAAAAGTTGAGTACTTAAAATATAAATCGCCTAAAATATGACACTTTTTTGTGCGATTTTCCCAAATGACTATAGATGTGAAAACTTGGTACATGCCGTTAAAATTACCTGAAACCATTCTGAAATTTCAAACATTTTGATATTACCAACATATCATATTTCGATTTATTTGTCGTTGTATTTTTTTATGAAGGTTATTACTGATGAACAGCATATGTATTTCTATCATGGGTTTTAGATTTACTTTTTAATAATATAATGTTCTCTACACCCTATCAATATACGTGATATTAGAAAACCGTAACAATTTATTAGTAGAGAAGTAGCCTACTCATCGAACGGATCTGACATCTACTAAAGTTATAAAAAGCACTTTGTCAATAAACTCATGCGTCTACGGGTTAAAACCTAGTTAAGAAAAATTAAAAAATACAATTTTTTTTAAATGAATGACTATGATAAAATCAAATCCTCGGTAGAAACTCTAATCACACACATATATACAAAGAGGATAACCATCATAGAACATCAAGTATTAGAGTAAGTCCAATAAAGTAAGTAACAAATATGATATATTATTAGGTGATTTACATTCCTAACATACATACACGCATGAATATATGTAATACGGAACAGGATAATATGTAATATGTACATAATATAGTTAGCGTTTTTCTAACATATGCCCCAGGGGCACATGTTAAGGTGGGGACACATGTTGTGTGTCACAGCCTGACTGACCAGCAATTATTGTTATTAATCATTATGAGGTCTCACAAATAACCGCTGGCCAATCAGGCTGTGACACACAGCCTGATGTCCCCACCTTAACATGTGCCCCTAGGGCACATGTTATAAAAACCCATATAGTTATATACTCCGAAATATATTAGATAAATCGGAAGTTATTATGTGCATTGAATACGATACAATTAAGTCAACTAAACATTCTTAAATTAGAATATGTCCATATTTAATTAAATGTTATCTCCTTCAGCCTATAAAACCCAAACTCCAATTT
Organism: Tanacetum coccineum; assembly: GCA_026074375.1. Taxonomy (NCBI): domain Eukaryota; kingdom Viridiplantae; phylum Streptophyta; class Magnoliopsida; order Asterales; family Asteraceae; genus Tanacetum; species Tanacetum coccineum. Next base: position 5,523 of record BQNB010093194.1, on the reverse strand, counting down.
GTTAGTTTTTCGTCACAATAACATATCTTACGTTTATTACTGAATTACTGAATATGGAGAATCAAATTGCTTTTGCTCTTCTGTTAGCCATTAATTTGATACATGGTAAACTTTTTTCTTTTTTATATGCATTAATGCATATCTTTTTCTTATATATTAAACAAACTCTCATTGTAAAGTGATTTTGCTCGTTAGATATACAGTATTCTTTTACTCCTTTTTTTGTCCTATACTCTCATGCACGTAATACTTAGATTAATATAAGTAATTTTGCAGGTGTTCATTCGGCTGTTTTCACTATTAAAAACAATTGCCCTTATAGCATCGCCCCAGCTAGTTTGACTGGAAGCGGAGCCTCAGTGCCAACAGGATTCGAATTGGGATCCGGTGCCTCGAACACTATTGACGTCCCTACACCATGGTCCGGTCGAGTCTGGGCTAGATTTGAATGTTCAAATGATGGTGGAAGCTTCCATTGTAACAGCGGAGATTGTGGTTCGGGTCAAGTAGGATGCAACGGTGCTGGTGGAACCCCACCTGCAACGCTTGCTGAGTTTACGATAGGAGGTGCAGATGGAAAAGACTTTTTTGATGTTAGTCTTGTTGACGGGTTTAATCTACCGCTTTCTATTGTTCCACAAGATGGTTGTGCACCAACCGATTGTCCTGCTGATATTAACGCTAAATGCCCATCTGAGCTAGCGGTGAAAAACGGATCTGGTGGAACAATTGGATGTAAAAGTGCATGTGAGGCGTTTGGTACGCCAGAATATTGTTGCAGTGGAGATCACAATACACCAGATAAATGCCCACCTACAGATTATTCGAGGTTTTTTAAGAATCTTTGCCCCAAGGCTTATTCTTACGCTTATGACGACTCAACAAGCACTTTTACATGTAAAACTGGGGCTAACTATGTCATTACATTCTGCCCTTAGACAATTTTTTGTCATAATATAACTGTAAAGGTTTTGCTTAATAAACTTACAAAGGTGGTTATACAATAAATGGCCATATGGTGGTTTCAATGTGTAGTCCACAATATGTCTAAAACGTTTTTAGTTAATTGAAAGTTTATTGTTTGTTGGCAAAGAGAGCATGGTTTTTATTAAGCATAAAACAAGATTAGAAGATAACAAAAACCGAGAAAAAAAAGCATAGAAGATAACAAGACATATGATATGCGCCTAAACTCTCCTTCAAAATTCTGTTAGAGCACGTGCCAGGCACATGGGAAAGTTCTAACAAACTTTCCCGCCAAAACTACATTCAACACAACTCTATAAATACCCCATCCCATTTCATTTTCTCATTGTCAATTAGATCATTTGTAACTCAATTCTCTCTTTGTAACCGTTTGGTACAATTCATCTATCCAATAACCAATCATTTGCTTAATTTCGAATTACATTCTGCTTATTGTAGTTCTGATTAGCTTATCTGGTGCTTATTCGAATGCTTAATTCCTATAAGTACCTATCACACTACAAGAAATAGGGGAACAGGTGACGATGTTTTCCCCGGCGACATTTGTCGCTGGGGAATAGTCGCTAAACGACAAAACTGGGTCCTACGTGGCACCAATTCTCGTAGAATTTTCAGTCAAAGATTTCGGATATTTTCCCCGGCGACATGTCGCCGGGGATAGTGTCACTAAAATTTGACCAAAAAAATCAACGCAAAACGTAGCGGGAATGATTGGTTCTCAAACTAACACCTCTCTATATATAATATATAATAAAATATATATGATAAGTATAATCTAAAAACAATCAATGAAACCGAGAAGTAGTATAGAATATCCCCGGGTCGTTTATCCCCAGCGAGGCTGTGCTTGAGAATCGATACAGTCGGAAAATTGGAGTTTGAATGAGATTAATGATTTGAGAGTGTAGAAAGCTAAATTAATCAATAACAAGCAAAAACGATTGAGAAAAAACCTAAAAATGAAAGCTAAATAACTTAAATCCTAAAACGGGCACGAAAAACGAGGGTCAAAACCTAAATTTTGCAAATTAAACCCTAAAACAAATTTAAAAGCTAAAATAGATTCTAAATGACAAATAAAGAGGTTTAAAAAAAACTAGAATGAAAACGGAGGTCGTTTGACCCAAAAACGAGTCAAGACAAGAACCGGGCCCGATACTCGTTCTTTGAAAATCAAAAGTTTGCAAAATTAACCCTACGAAATTTTTTCTATTTTTCCTACGTAAAATATGACTAAAGAAAATTTCCTAAAAAAGAAAAATATTTTTTTGATAATTTTTGTATTTTTTATGAATTTTTAAAACTTTTAAAGAAATTAAATTATAAAAAATACTAAACTAATTTTAAAAATTCTAAAAAAATTACTAAAATTACTTTACCCTAAAACCTACCTAAGAAAAATAAGAAACCCGAAATTTAGCTTATAAATAAGCTCAGAATAAGCCAATCGGGCTTATAAGCTAAAAGGGTCAAACACCCTTATATACCAAAGTGCCCAAGGGTCTAACAGAAAAGACCCAAGGGCACAGCGGTAAGAGTGTTTGTATAAAAGAGGGGTGATGAGGGTTGAGACCCGGGTTCGAGTCTTGCTCACCCGGGTTTCCTCTTGTCCCTTTTTTTTTAGAAAAACTTTTTAACCAAACTTGTTAAGCACATGAAGATAATCATTTTATATAACTACAGCTTTTTGTGAATGCTTATAAATAAGCTGGAAAAAGGGCTTTTTGTTGGCAGTTTGCTTAAATTGAGCTAAGGCAAAAATAGCTTAAGCTGTTAAGGCTAAAAAAAAGCAAATAAGCTTTTGTATCAAATAACTTAAGCAAAGCAAGTACTATCTATACTAAATAAGCCTAAAGCTACCAAAATAAGCATAAAGAAATAAACAAACAAGCAGGGAAAATAAGCAACAACAAAGGGGCATACTACTTTGTATTAAACTAAGGCAAAAGGAATTCTAAAATATAAGCTCTTAAAAGGGAACAAAGAAGCTAAGGAAAATATCTAAGCTAACCTATTAAGCTACTAGGAGCAAGAAAAAGCTAAGGGACTAGACCAAATAAGCCAGAACTCCAAAATAAGCTATAAGCCTATATGAGCAGGCCAAATAGTCAATGGGGCTCACTTATGGCTTAAAAATAAGCACCTAGAGGGGGTCCTAAGGATTGAGCTTGTTGGGGCTTATAGCTGGACCTAAGGGCAATCTAAAAGCTAAAAAGAACTAAGGGCTTAAGTGACAAATAAGCTAGAAAAGTAGGCTTGAAACCTTGAAATGAACTTGAGCATAAATTTTTAGAACCTAAAACACTGATTTACCCTCTGATTTTTTTGAATGAAATTGGGACACATTTTGACCTTTTGAAAAACTAAAAAATGTTGGCAGTTTATAACAAATGGCAAATGACACCAATTAGACTTGACTACTAATTTTTGACACTCAAAAATGACACCCTTTGAAACTATAACTCAGGTTTTCTAAAGCTTAAGCAAATAAGCACTTTGACCCTTTTCTAAAACTAGCAGACCTAAGAAAACAATGAAAAAACTTGAAAAACACCTTTTTGAACTTAGAACTTTGGAAAACAGACTCAAAAGAGCTTAATGACTTAAGCCAAAGTTGGCAAAGTGACACCAACCCATGACATTGCCATTTTGACCCATTTTGGGCTTAACCCAAACACCCCCTTATATTTCTAAAAACGGATTTTAGGGCTATTAGGGTCTGAATTAAGCTCAAGTTTTTGAAGAAAATTGTCAAACATATAATATTAAGCAATAAAAAGTAGAAATCAAAAGCAATTAAGCACTTTGAAAAAGCAAATAAGCAAAAGTGAAAATAGCTATCTAAGGCAGTTTACACTTTAAGCTTAAACAAAAGCATACAATCATTAACAAACATAAATAAGACATAAAGGAATAAGAAAAGCAAGATTAATCTAAAAATAAGCTCTAATAAGCTATTGCTACAGTAATCATAAGCTGAAAAATTAAAAAGAGGGCATACCTTGACTCCTTGCTCAAAACAGGAGTAAATGGAACCTAAATAAGCTCTAAGACCTACCCAAGCTTATAAATAAGCTATACTAAGCAACCCAATGAGCCATCCAAGTTTGCTCATTCATCCATTAGCTTATCAAACAGTAACTTTTTTTTCCTTTTAATTTTTCTTAAATTCTTGTATCAAAGTTTTAAAACAGATTATAAAGTGGCTTATATTAAGAGCTTATATGATTTTTAAAGAAACACAAGTTGAGATAAAAACTTAGAACACAATGTGAAAGATAAACTGAATTTTCATTAAAAAAAAGAGTACAAGTACATAAAAGTAAACTAAGTTAAAAACTAAAACTGAGCTCTCAAACTACACTGCATACTTTGCCACAATGGCTTACAAGCTTTTATAGAAACGAGCTAGGGTTTGGACTTTGGTCTTTTTCTTCTTGTCTTCTTCCTTGTGTGCTTCTTTGTAGACACAATTGAGCATATGTGTTTCTTGTGTGTGTGTAAACACAAGTCCAATCCTGGCCCTTGGTTTTGAGTGTTGCCCAATCCGAGTTATAACAACCATTGATTCGAACTTGAGGGATTTTTAGGATTGCCAGCTTGGCACATCCATGTGGGGGGTGGGGCTTATGAGAGTGAAGGTTTTGGATGGACATGGGGAGGTCAACGAGGCTGAAAGTGACAGGATGTGGGGCTTGGGTGATTGGCGGGAAAAGTTGTAGAAGATAAACAGTGTTTTAAAACGGGGGGTTAGGTTTGGGAGTTTGTCACAAATAGTCCCTCAAGGTATATGAGTTTCTTGCAATTTTTGTCCTTGTGTTTATAAACGTTTGGAAACTTGGCAGAAACACCCCCCAAGTGTTATAAGTGATGTTGCATTCATGGTCCTTGGGATGTACAACAATTTGCCTTTGGCAGATTGGGTCCTTGAGGTTTATACTTTGGGAAAATGGCAGAATTAACCCTTGTCTTTCATTTTCTTCATCAAATAAGTTAGGGATTTGGCAATTTTGGCCCCTAAACTTATTTTTCTTCATTTACGGCTTTGACTTTTAGATTTGGGCTTTGTTTTGACTTTGTCTTTACCACGTTTTTCCATTCCGTGTCCGATTTTGTCGTTTTGGCTTCGTTTTTCGTCCTTTTCTTAGATATCCGTTCCTGCACAACACAATTAGCAAAACAAGCATATTTTTGGCATTTTAAGTCCGTTTTTGGTTATTTTAACTTGTTTTTAAAGGTAAAAGGTATATGTAATTAAACACATACCAAAAATCCCCCATACTAAGGTATTGCGTGTCCTCACGCAATGCTATAAACTAAGCATTTAGAAAACTAAGAATCTCAATCACCCTCGACTAATAATCTCGAAAAGTAGCTAAGTGTTCATCAAGGGAGTTAAAGACTAATAAGTTTTGAAAAATCCCCATGTTTACCATTTTTATATATACACCTATTCCTACACATCTTTTTGTATTTTTCATTTTTCATTCATCAACTAACTAGAACGTTTTGACTTTCGTTATTTAATAACTTTAA
>BQNB010093193.1:8655-19765 GCA_026074375.1 Tanacetum coccineum | reverse complement strand
CCTCGCAAGGTTAATATCTTGTATTGGCGGTTGGGGAGAGATAGTCTCCCATCGAAAGTCAAGCTCAACGACAAGGGAATTGACCCTGACTCCATGCTATGCTCAGCATGCCACGAGCCCCCAAAAAGTGCAGCCCATTTATTCTGTGTGATTTTTCTAAGAAGCTTTGGGTTGATATCCTCTCATGGTTTCGCATTACTCCGCGTGAAATCTGCAACCCTCTAGATTTATCTTTTGTTCTTGACACCGAGCCCCGTAATATATCCTTTAATTTGTGTTTAGATGCTATGTTTCGCACAACATGCTGGTGGTTGTGAAGAGAGAGAAACGTGATTAATTTTATAAAGAAAGTAGCTAGGATGACTATAGAATCATAATTAAAAAAATCCAACCCGAAAATCTAAATTCACATTTGAACTCAAACAATTATATTAGATGGTGGATCCGCCACACTTTCATCAATTACTGAAACACTTATAACCGGAAACTTAAGTACAGTTTATATGAGTTTTTTTACCAACTAATTGCATCTAAAAAAATTATTGACCATTGTATGGCATATTTATAAATATTGACAATAGTATGGCATTAGCTTCGACCTTTAATAAAATTACCAATTTTATAACTTTTCTTAAATAAAAACCGTTGATGATGTGTAACAAATGAAAAGAAAAAAAATTCCTATACACGACCTTACTTCGTGTCATTCATTTATTCTTATCGTTACATGACGTATTTCCGTAACAAAGTCTCATAAAGATATATGTAATATTAATTTTATATAGATAGATGATTAGTTAATCTTTTAAAAATAATACTTCTAGAGTTCTAGTACTCACAACTAAGACTTGTATGCTTTATATCTCGTCCATTAAATTGCATTTTTATGAAACCAGGTCGGGTTTAGCATGATTGATACTTTTGCAGAGACAGAAGGGATTGCTATGGATACAGTGTTTTGTAAAGCCATTTTCGGAAAACGCTTGTCAGCTTATCTCACTTTCTAGAATATTTTACATTTAGAAGCTATTATGTTATACCAGTTTTAATATTTAGGTTGGCATAACAGGTATTGTCGATGGTGTTCCTGTTTTACTAGCAAAGCCTCAGACATATATGAATTTAAGTAGTGAATCAGTGAGTTCATGTATTAAGCTTATCGATATAACATGACAAGCTTATTGTTTTAGCTTTGGTACCAAAAGGCGTTGGTTTTTTTAACTGCAGATTGGTCCACTTGCTGCTTGTTACAAACTCCATCTAAATCGAGTGGTGGTGGTATGATCTCTTATATTAGTTTTACATAATTCGTGTTGAAAATGTTAACACTTGTCTATTTCGGGTTGACGTGGCAAAATGGTTAGGTCAGGGTGGTCGACGAAAGAACCGATATGAGTTGGGTTGGTTCGGCCCAAAATAGTTTTACTTGCTCTCTGTAGGCATAGGAAAGCCTCTTGCCTTGTCAAATGGATCCGAAAGCCTTTTCTTCAGAAGTTTAATGCAACAGCTTAAGAACGAGTAAGATTTTATTTTTTTAGAACAATGTATTAATAGTTGTCATCTTCTCATGTTGGCTGGTAAAGATTGACGTAGGTTTGAAAGAGGGGATTTCTGCATTAAAAGTACTCTTGACAACGGGTTTTTAACAATGAGCAAAAATACAAACACATAAATGTGCCATGCACACTTACTCATATATCATAAATTTGATAATCATTGTAAGCTGCGTCATGTGTGGGAAAAGCTTTTGCAGTCCAACTTCTTTTATTTACATTTACACGTTAGAATAATAGTACATTATCTCATTGAAATTTTCAATTTTTTATCATTATTTATCTTTGTTTTATTATAATAATTTGAATCTATTTCACTTTTATTCTACGTCTCTATAATGTTATATAACATTTCATTTGCATAATTATTTAGTGTTTAGCTCAATTTCTGTTTATGCTTATTTATACGAGCGCATGAAGAAGAAATGATTCTGCAAACAATTATTAGGGGTACGTGTTCGCGGGGCGGTTCAGTTCGATTCGGTTAGTCGAACAATAAAAACCATTCTTCACGGGGCGGGTAGCTAATTTCACTATCTGAAACTGAACCGCTCTAGGCGGTTACCAAGGCATGCAAGTACAAAAAATAAGCGGTTATTCACGGTTCGGATCACGGTTAACCGCCTAAAATGTTTAATCGACTCCAACCGAATGAGCATTAATAAGGATATTAGGCATGATTGTGGTGAGATTTCTAATATAACTATGCCAATTTGTTCATACAAAAGCAAAAGATATAAAAAAATAATCACAATAGAATGAAGTTTATTATTACATTTGAACCGTATATTTGGCGTACACATATACTCTATAATAGAATGTGACGCGTAAATGTTTACATTTATTACATAAAAAGAAGCATACCTCGAAAGTCATGCAATAATAGAAGAATCGATATTACAATAATATAGTAACTATTTAGTAAAAATACACCTTTATATTGTACACGGTTCGGTTCAGGTAATCGGGGTTATTAAAAAATAAAAATAAAAACCGATCCGTGATAAATGGTTTTATTTTCAGTTTTTGGTTTTTTCGGTTATAGGTTTGTCTAGGTTTTGGATCATGCGGGTCGGTTTGGTTTGTTGGTTTTTCAGATTTTTTGAACACCCCTAACAATTATACATACTCATGTGATTTGTTGTGAATAATAATGCTACAAACAATTAGGGATATTAATCATTTGGCATTGGCATAAATTGTAATTTAAATTATGAAACATGTTTGGGTCAAAGTAATTTGGAGGAATGCCTTTGTGCATCTATGCATTTTGTTAAACATATTTTTAGATCATGCATGTTTGATGTATACTTAAATTGTGTTTTAAATTGAAATGCACTGCATATAGTTTGACTGATGAATAATATATATATATATATATATATATATTGCCTAAATCACTTTTTGTACATGTTTGTTATGTTGCATTATGATTAAACCTCATTTCACATTTTGCACTTTGCATATTTTTAAACACAAGTCACTTATATTTTAAGTATATATACATTTTATTTTAACACATTTCTTTAAAAGAAAAATGCTTGTAATTTTACCTCATCCATGACATCACCATATCTTCAAATATCATAACAAATCTAGATAAAATCTTTCAATATTTTTAAACACAAGTACTATTATGCCTCGCCTCATCAGTAAGCATGGATAACAGCTTGTTTCAGTTAGCTTTGTATTGGTTCCATTCTTTCATAAGCCATTAGGTTGCCTTATAAGTTTTTTGATCTAATTACTTAAACTTGTTAGCCTCATAAGCTAAAAAGTAGCCCAATAGAAATTGCTTTGGTTATATAATCATATAATTTGTTTAACATTTCTGACAAAAAGTCTTTGAGTCAACTAAACCCGTCATTCAGTGTGGTATATGTGCGCCTCTTTACCCTTCAGTACACCAAAACCAAAATGACATACTAGCTTTTGGTTCTATATTATGCAGTGTTGATGCACTAGGTTTTCGGACGTTTAAATGAAGCAAAAAAGTCACGTTTCTACAAAGTTTTGGTCTCAAATTATAGACTCCCATATTTATGGGTGTTGAACAGTTTTATTGGTTTAGGTTCACCGGTTTAGAACTTTTGCAGGTTAAACTGAAATTTAACATCAATCTCCAAAATTTGTTGGTTTTTCAAACTTGATTGGTTGATAGCTGTGAATTAAAAGTAAAGCTGAAAAAGGATCAACTTTGAGAACCTGCACACATTTTAAAACTTGGAAAAGACCTATTTTTGTTAAAAAATGTACACACATACATTAAAATTATGGAGTAAATTTAAAGCATAACATTATTGGTTTGAAAATGACATCATATATTTGCCATACAAATTTTCAAAAACTACGAGTGAAACGGGCCTATTCATCTGTTTGTTTATTGAGTTGTTCGGTTTATTCGGTTCGGTTAGTTCGGTTAATTTGTTTTTCTGGGTAAAACCGAACGAAATTCAAATTGGATTAAACCGAACCGAAAAGGGAAATGAATAACCCGAATTACGTATTTTGTAATTATTCATCTATTTATTATATATATTTTTAGCTTAAAAAGGAAACTAAGCTTAAAAAATCTTATATTAGACAATATACTAAAAATGAGTATGATATTTTGTCTTTTTGTGGCATGAGCTCAAGGTTTTTCTTTAGGCTCTCATTTTGGGCTCTCAATTTAGGCCGGCCCATTTAGATATATATTTTTTTTTACTTATTCAACATTTGTGACGCAAGTATAATAACATGCAACATACAAGTAGGTAATATAAAAAAAACACACGCGGAAAGATCTTCGAATTGCGAACAAAACGAGCCCAAGATTGCAATGCTTCTGACATACGTAAATCTGGCCCAAAGTAAAAAAAAACCACCGGCCGAAATTGGAGAATTTTTTTTTTTACAAATCGGACCATCAACTTTTAACTATTTACGACTTTTTATATAATAAACTTTATTTATCAAATATATAACACATATCTACCGATTCATTCAGATTAAAAAATACCCGCGGAACGGTTTTCGAATTGCGAACAAAACGAGCCCAATATTGCAATGCTTCTGAAATACACACGATTTTATAAAAAATTTCAAAAATATTTGGATCCTTAGCCGGGCTCCTTTTAGCTCATGTGGTCGGCCTAAATGGTAAATCTATAATATATATAGACAAAAAGTAGTCGGCCCATTATTCTTTGTTACAATAACGATTGTATATCAAAAAGTTGTTTAACACATATTAAAATACCGGAAACACACTATTATCGAAGCTAAATAACTTTCGACATTAGGTTAGCCCCGCCGCAACGCGCGGGCGACTCGTTTATCCTATAAAAGAGTAGTGTTGATTTGATCCATTGTGATCTCCGACCAATGACGTCATTCCATCAATGACCGGGAAGAGTGTTTGTGTGATGCAATGAAAGTAATTTGGGGGTATGAAATGGTTGAGCTAGAGTATGAAGAATACAAAGTGTTTGCATAAATTGTGGATCAACGAATTTAAAGAAGAGTAAAAAATAGAATTTCAAATAACTGCATGAGAAGCCGATGATGGTTACTCTATAATATATGTACGTGTATGGTCTATGTTTATGACATTTTTTCTAATAATAAAAAAAAAGAACATTTTGACAAATAATTCATTCGTATTTGTTCTAGTTTCTCATTTTGATGCATTTGCAAACCATTATAATATGGTTTGGCACGGTCGTTTTGTGATTTTTGATTGCCCTAGGCAATAACAAAGGTCTTATTACACTTGTGAATCAAATAAAAGTATGGATAACCTCCAATTATACGGCTCGTATATGTTTTACTAGCTTCATAGCCCGCCCATCGGGCGGGCTAGCTTCATGATAATACATGCGAAGTTCTAAAATATATGTAATGCAATCGTTTAACGTATATATAAAGAGATAATGAAGTAGTTTTTTTAATACAAGTCTATGCTCTTATTCATATATGAAATTAAACTTCTTTGTAACTGACGTTTATTGTGGAGTTTGTGTAATTGCGTCTTTGTCGCAACAAAAAACGTTCAAAACATTTTTTGCTCTTGACTCTTGAAACAACCACATATAGTTGTCTGTCCGATAAACTGGCATTCGTAGAAACAAACAAACAAACATGCGAAAATGTTTGCCCTTGACTTTTGGGTGGTAAGGGTGTTATAACTTAGTGAAAGGTGGTGTATTTAGGAGTTGGTTAAGGTGGAGTGTAGGGAGGGTGGACTGTCAACGGGGTATGAGAGTAGATGTGTACAGATTAAGTATCGATAAACTAGCATTCGTAGAAACAAACAAACATGCGACAATGTTTGCCCTTGATTTTTGTAAATGGTCATAGTGAAACAAACCGAAACATATACTTAATTTGGATGGCATACAAATAGTTTTAATAACCATGAAATTTACATAATTAGTTAAATGATAAAAAGTAAACCTATACAACAGTCTCGAATCACCCAATTTGTACTTGCTAAAACAACAAAATAATTCACTTCACAAAACTTTTTATGTGAAAAATAAACATTTAAAACTAAGCCATAATAAGAGGAGTAAGTCAGTCGTAACTATCAAGACATACACATTACACTCTAGAGTTGAGATCAACATAGACTTAAAATTTAGCATAGACCAGATGAACTAATCCTATCCACTCATTTTTTGAGCAAAATAATAAAAACCCACTTTCCACCTCTTTTTTAAAAATAAAATATATTGCAAACGGTAAATCGTTAAACGACAAAAAATACACCATCGCGACGAGTATTTTTTTATCTTTCAGTAGACATTCACTTCGATATGCTTTCGAAGAACTTTTTTTTCGATTTTTTTTTTAGTCACGTCTGAAAAAATCACATGTGATTTGTGATACAAATCACATGTCATTTCATAAAATCACATATGATTTCATAAAATCACATGTGATTTGTGATACAAATCACATGTGATTTTTTTCCAGACGTATTTAAAAAAAATTCGAAAAAAATTTGGTCAAAAGTATATAGAAGTGCCCCTCTATAGAAAGATGATTTAATTCTCGTCGCGATGGTATGTTTTGTTTTGCGTAACGATTAACGGTTTGTGAGATATTTAATTTTTAAAAAAGAGGTGGAAAATGAGTTTTTATTATTTTGATTAAAAAATGAGTAGATATGATTGGTTCATTGAGTCTATGCTAAATTTTGGGTGTATGTTGAACTTTTGCCTGCACTCCAAGGGTATATCATTTCAATTAGTTTACTAAAAAAACATATATGCAAGTTATTTTCTGATCATCTATAAATCATTCACATATATTTCATAAAAGGCAATGTCATATATGTAATGAGTTAAATCTCAATCAAGTAAAACATTACCGGCTTTCATATTTTTGTGAGCCAAAGGAGGTACATGTGTGTAATGACGCTAGCTAAAAGAACATCATATTATAATAACCACTCAAAGTAAATAAAAACATAATTGTTAGTAGTATATACTATCGCACAAAAAAAGATGAAGAAACATTAAATGCTTACTTCAAAGACCGCCCCAGTAGCAATTCTTAGACGCAGCATGCGCCATTAAAAAAGACATATATGCTTTAGAATGCTTGTTTTATTTGCCAAGTGACAGATTTCTTACATATACAAAAAAAAGATATATATGCATATAATGACGCGGGTTAAAAGAAATAGTTATTGATGGTGCATATAAAAGTATGCACGAAATAAAAGCAGGCATGTTCAAAAAGAAAGAAAATAGTGCCGAAATACTTATCACTCTAACATATTTTTTCAGAATTACATTACATGTAAGATACTTGAGTACAATATAAGATCAAGAAAAAATGACAAAACTCTTGCAAAAGGCCAGTCGAGAAAATGAAATAGAAATGTGGTTTGGAAATTGCAACCGATTTACAATTTTTACCGGTCACAGCAAAAAAATAGCTGTTGTATTTTGTGTAACTTTTGAAAGGATAATATCATCTAATTTTAAAGTAATGAGGAAAGTATGTACAGAACATCTATCACTAATTATACTTTCTAAAATTTGTTCTTCTAATGACTTATCTAAACTACAAAGTGAAGTAGAAATGTGGGTTTTCACTTTTATCAGTCAATAAGATGTATAAATGCCCTAATTCAAAACTCACATATCATTACACAAGGTGTCTGAAACTCTGGACTTACTTTTGGGATAATGGTATAATAATCAGTTTATAACATTTAGTGAATTATGTTTTTTTTTAAATTTTATTCATCAATTTCGTAAGTATTAAGAACACTCAAAAATATTCCTTAATTATTGCTATTTCAGAAAGACAGAAGTAGATCCAAATACAATCTCCAACAACCTGTTTATTACCATTCTTTAGTATCACGTAAGGTTTTCAAAACACACATCCAAACACCCATAAATTCAGCCTTAAAGCTACACAGAAACATGAAGCATTTTCAATTAGTAAAGAATAAGGTAGTGGATATTTTAGAGATTAACATGTCTATGGATAAACTAAAAATTTGTAATACACCTTTCAGTTGCCAATGGCACATGAAAATTGCGTCACTTAAAAAGCATGCAGAAACCAAATGCATCTCCAATAGGTCCTCTATTGACTCATGTTGGTGTGGGTTGTATAAGGGTGTTTGGTTGTCTTAAAGTGATGTATGTTGCATGTTTAGTTCGCGGTCACGGATAGGGGTAAGGTATGTTTGATTATTACAGCTATAGGGGTGTTTGTTTGTTATCGTTGTGTATATTCATGTATAGTCTCTCCAACTCGCTAAAAAGGTTAAACTTATAACGATCAAGAATTAAGCTTACTCGTATGATACACCCAAATTTTCCTCCCTCCTTTCCAACTACTGAAATCAATTAGATTCTGTAGTTGACGAACGGGCATTTGGTCCAATGGTATGGAGGTTTTACCCTCCTAGGCAAGGTCTCATGTTCGAGTCTTGTCTAAGGCGATAGAGGTTTCCTCCCGCGTGTGTAAAGGGAAGGGTGCCATTGCCTTCTGGGCTGGACCCAACCGGGTTGTGTAGGCTCGCTACGCCTTCTGGGCTAGGGGCCATGTAGCCACAAATAACGAGGTATACCTATCGATTCTATTTTATGTCCTACTTGCGATATCGCGGTTGAATCTTCGAGACACATTTTCTTTCAATGCAAGATTGCTACTGAGTTGTTCCGTATGATCACAAACTGGTGGGATGTTCCTTTCTTGGAGTTAGCTTCGTACGAGGAATGGCTTTCTTGGCTCTTGAATCTTCGCATACAGGCCAAGCATAAACAGCTTCTGGAAGGAGTATGCTACGTTTCATGGTGGCTTCTCTGGATCTTCCGCAACAACACTATTTTTGGATTGGATCCTCCTTTGAAATCCCATTTGTTTGACGACGTGGTTGCTCGCTCTTTTATATGGTGTCGTTATAGATGTAAATGTTCTTTTACTTGGTTAGATTGGCTTAAAAACCCTCATCTTGTTGCTTTGTAAGTTCTAGCTTCTTGCTAGTTTGTTAATAAAATTATGCCGTTCAAAAAAAAAAATTAGATTCTGTAGCATACAAATTTAGAGCAAGACATGATTATAATTTTATCAATTGCGGTAATTGTTTTAAACGAAATGCGTGTTTCAAATTAGTAGGTAAATAGGACCATTATATATCGATATAATCCATATTTGCATATATCAACTTTTTCATAAGATATTCTTGCTTGGAATTATTGTCAAGAAAAAAAGGGCTTCTAACATAAAGTTTATGTATTACTTCTTATATAATAAACATGTATTAAAGGAGAGATATTTATTCAGGTGCGTAGCATTTTGATTCATACACATAAAAATTATTATGTTTAGACTAATTTACCCTTGCATAATTTATGGCTTTAATGTGATTTACAACCTCCTCACGCTCAGAGACGTCTCATTTCCATCAATCTCTTTTTCACGTCAATAATTGCTGATCATTTTCGGGCTTCCATCATCGTTCTCATAATCCACCACTGAGATGTGATCTATTGTTACCATTTTCAGAACCTTTGACAATTACATACACATCCTGATTTTTAACAATGTACTCTAAGGTTCGCCTAAATATTCCTTCCTTAAAGGGTGACACAATAATACTTTCACATTTTGATCTTGTTTAAATACTAACATGTGTGAATGGTGCCAACACCACTACATATTATTCATCTCTAGTAGTTACATACAGAGGGGCTCGAATAGATTACAATGGAAATTCATGATAAATGAGGATGTTTATCTTAGAAAACAAAGATAAGTAGATGAGATGGAATAAGATGCTTATTTGTTGCAGATTAGTTCACGAGCCTCTCATGTACTCCGCAATTTGTATACTCAATTACTAAGTGCAACTCAAATAATTAGGACTAATCTCTCTCAAATAGATTTATTAACAGAACAAAAATGTGACGATGACACTGAGCGGTGAATCGAGATTTAAGAATGATGACGTTGGCGAGATTGTCGTCAACATCATTGGAATTAGTCATGTCGGCGTAAGATCGTCGAGAATTAAGGAGGTGAAATGAAACGCTTGTGGAAAATTTTTGGGAAGATTAGAAACATGGAGAGAAAGATAAAAATGGTTTTGTTGTATTTTACAAAGATTTATGTAAGTGTAAGTGAGGGGTCTAAATATAATAATTTTTATGTGTGTGAATCAAAATGCTATATGTACATATCAATTCCCATACTAAAAGCCTATCTACAAAATGATGTCTTATACACCGGAAATTTGTCTAAATGGTAACATGTTCGTCACAAATATATTCAATCGCCATGTGTGCAGTTGCTATCTTTTATTATCGTTACACAATTCTTTTTATCTAATAAAGTATTTTCGATACAAAACGTGTTTTTTAGATATAAATTTTCAACACATTAATTTGCCAATAAAAATAAAAATAACACTATTCACAGTTACTAATTGTATTTATAACGAGTGTAATCGACTCGTGTGTTGCGGTGAGTCACCTTTTTTATTGAAAAACTTTCAACACACACAATGTACAATATATTATGGAGCATGTTTTAATTTTGTCATTTTGTAGCCTATATCCGGCCATATATCATGACTATTTGTTGGGCTTATACCCTTTTTTGCTTAATTATCCACATGTTACTCATAAAAAAAATATTTAAAAAAGTGGTACAATGTTTTGTGTCGAAAAAAAATAGTAACAAAAAAAAAATTACAAAAACGGCCCTCAAGTTTTCATTAATTACGACTTTTTTATATAACAAATTTTGTTTATCAATATGTAGCAAATATGTGACGCATTTTTAATCAAAAATACAAGTCTTTAAATTATGAACAAGACGAATCCAATATTGATATGCTTTAAACGTGCTTACAATTTTATTAAAAATATTAAAGTTTAATAGAAGTTCTTATAAAAAAATATATAACAATTTATGGTAGCCTTTTTTTTGTGGCCTACAAAAATTAAAAGGACACCAGATATTGTACACCTCAAATGTAAAATAAAGTTTAAAAATCCCCACAAAAGAAAATGAGTAAAAAAAATCCGCCCTTTAAATGTAAA